>LOEQ01006478.1:213306-243682 GCA_001685075.1 Bramus lutescens | reverse complement strand
TTCTTTCTTTCTTTCTTTCTTTCTTTCTTTCTTTCTTTCTTTCTTTCTTTCTTTCTTTTTTTTTTGGAGAGAATATTTCTGTATAATCCACGATGGACTCAAACTTGTTATCTTTCTGCCTCTACCTCTGGAGTGCTGAAATTATAGGCATGTACGACCCTTGTTGGCTTACTTATGCTGTATTTTTTAGGATTTATTTGTATCTATGTGTGTGCACGGTGTCTTAGTTACTGTTCTACTTTGGTGATGAAACACTATGGCCAAGGCAAATTATATAAGAAGAAATTTAGTTGAGGGCTTGCTTACAGTTTCAGAGGGTTAGTTCATACAAGATCATGATGGTGGGAAGATTGGTAAAAGGCAGGCAAGCATGGTACTGGAGTAGAAGTGAGAGCTTACATCCTGATCCACAGGCAGGAGGCAGAGAATGAGATTGAGCCTGGCATAGGCTTTTTAAAAAATTACAAAATCCTAGTGAGACACATCCTCCAATAAGGCCACATCTCCTTCAATAAGGCTACACCACCTAATCTTCCCTAAACAGTTCTACCAACTGGGGACTAAGCATTCAATGAGCCTTTGGGGGCTATTCTCACTAAAACCACTACATGCGAGCACATGTGTTTGTGTATGTCATGTTCATGTGGGTATCCGCCAAGGCTAGAAAAGAGCATAGGATACCCTGAAGATAGAATTAAAGAGGTTGTGATCCACCTGATGTGGGTGATGAGAACTGAACCTGGGTCCTCTGAGAGAGGAGCAAGTGTTCTTAAAATGCCAGGCAATCTTTCTAGGCCCCCCAAAGTTAGTTCTTGTACTGAAAGGAAATGATACAATCTTAAAACTGTTTTCCATAATTTTATTTTTTAAAATAAATAACTAATTTATTAATTTTCTTAAGTACGCTGGTTAGCAGTCTGAGGGCATTGTAAGGGACCCAGAGTTTTCAGACATAGATTCAAGGTTGTTGGGACACTAGAAAAGCAGTTTTAGTATTAATGCCAACAATTTCACCATGCTTTTGTAGAGTGTTTCTGAGTTTAGAGAGTTCCTAGGCATAATTGATATGACTGGGCTATCCCCTGTAAGATATCAAACCAAAAAGAACAGAAGCAGTTTTATAAGAATCTAGCAGTGCAAACACCAAAGAGCATTTTCCAGGACTACACACACACAAATTTAAACAGATTTTCATTCTGGCATAGGACTCCATTCATAAAGGCTGACTCCCCCCACCCTGGTTTTAACTGTGTGACACTAACAAGATTCCATGCATGTACACTCAGATCTGCACATGAATTATCAAGTCATTATACTCTTTCAAGGTCTATAATTTATAGCAAATCACTTAGGTACACTGATTCCTCCTTTCTTTCAATGGGCACAATAAAATAATATTCAAATTAATGATAATACATAGAAAGCTGTTAGAAAGGATGGTATCTAGAATACAGAAAATTATAGGAACTTAGTAGGTAGCACTACTTTTATTTCTGCTGGCATTCATTTGCAGACTTGAGCTCCTCCCTTCATGGAACTGGTAAGCCAAAGGCTAGAGGGGTATTAGCCATGGCCTCTCTTGGGGTAAAAGAGCCAAACTCTGGTCTTTCTCTGTGCAGCCATGTGACAGTGCCCACATGACTTCATTGCCTTACTTTAGATGCTTCATCTTGGAAAAATGAGGTCATAGTAACATTTACCTCCCTAAGTTGCTGTGAGAATGGGGTAAGTGAAGCGATCCCTGGAAGTACACCACAAAGAAGAGGCCATGTGTGTATAGGTAGAAGAAAATAATGTACACACTGGAGACACTGATGTCTATGCTTTAACAAGGAGGTGTTTGCTGAAGAGGCTTCTATCTTGCAAGAGTTCCTGAAGCTTTCCATCCGAGTTTTATGTTTCAGCAAAGCTGCATAAAGTACAGAAAGCTACGAGCTCAGCTGTTCACTTCCATGATGTTATTTGGGCTGAGCCCGCATTCTGAGCAAGGAGTGAAGTGAAGGCATTAGGGAGTCATGATTAGCTGGACAAGAAAAATGTTGGAATTGTTACATTATTATTATTATTATTATTATTATTATTATTAGTTTGAGACAAGGTCTTTTTATACAACCCAGATTGGCCATGATCTTCTGACACTCTTTCTCAATTTTCTGAATGCTAGAATTATGGGTGTGCACCATCATGCTTAGAAAAAAGTGGAGTTTGTACCAGAATTGGCGCAGGCAATTCTAGTGGTGCATCTTGGTTTTGAAAGGAAAAGGGAACAGTAGGAACAGATGTATTTCTGTCTAAGTCAAAAGAGAGTCTGGTGAGCACCACAAATGTGGCTTTATGCAAAGCGATAAGGCCCTGGTTCGTTTGCCAAACAGACAAGTCCTGGTGATTGGGTTTATTTGATTTAGTGTGTGCCGAGAGGGGAACATTTGTGATTCTAAGAAGACAGATCTTTGAAAAATTGTCGACATAGGAATCTCTCAAAAAATCATTCAACTGAGAAATATGTAGTTATCCTTTGAGTGTAACGTACAAGGAAAGCCAAAGACCAGAAAGATGGGAATTTCTCAGTTACAACTATGGTCAAGTAGGGAACTTGGATCTTCTTTAGAACATTCTAATAGTGTCTAGGGCACCTATCATCTCGCTTCTTGACAGTGCAGTAAGATCCCAAACATTTCTCCCTATAGCTTAGCAGCCACCACACATTACACAGCTGCCTCCCTTGGGCAACAAGATCAAGACTCATTTTGCAAATGTCTTGGAGGAATTGTCATTTGACTCAGACAGGACTTGATTTACAGAGTGAAGGCATTCCTTGTCATCCACCTTTCTTGTTGCTTCTATCACGTTAGTGCTGGTGCCATGGCATTTTTTGGAACTTGTCCTGTTGTTAGGACATTTTGTCAGCAGTTTCCCCATCAAGTATACATTGCGCAGAGCTTTAGTTTGCTGGAAGCTAAGAGACTTGGTATTTTCTCATAGAACTACTTGCTTTAACACGCTTCTTGACTACGATTTATGTGTGAGGTAAGGGGTTCTTGGAGCAAGAGGAATGTGTTGTAGAGTAACTAAACAAGGGAAAGAGATTTTCTGTAGAAGGGCACATATTGCGTGATAGCCTGCTTAATACTGGCTTTTTATTTTAATTGAAGTGGAGCCAAACTGTTCACTTATAACAAGAAAGACCTCAGAAGGGCCAGTGCCAACCAGCACCAGGGAGAGGAAATATGTGGAGAGACCCTGGATCCCAGTTTTTCACACAGAACATGATCATAGAGATACTTCATTTGTACACTGGGATGCATCTTGTATTCTATGTTTTAGACAGTGTGGGATGGGTCAAATGCTGCTAATCTTGTTTGCTCCATGACTCCTCATACATTCAATATCTATCTTAATTTCAAAGACACAAAACTGAACATGAAGATGACAATTACCTCCTCAGAGAAAATTGAACATCCCTCTTCAAATGGAGTGAGCGAATGAGTGACTAGAAAATATTAAGACTTTTGTGCATGTTGGTGCAAGTCACGCTTTAGTCATGGAGGAACCTTCAGGGTCACTCTGGAGCAGCCCCAAATAGCATACCTCTAGTCTGTTTTTAGCACAAAATTCCCCTAACTCTTCAAATTCTGCTTAGATGGTTCTGGGGATAATGAAGGCAATCACCTTGCATAGGAGTTACAGTGTATTAATTATTTTGCTTTTTAAGGCTGCCAGATTTCTGTTGCTGTGGTAATGCCTGCTGTTCTGTTTCTCATGCGGGAGTCATTTCTCCCCGAAACCCCCACAATTTTTGATGCTAAACTTCTAAGACATATCGATTTATCATAAGCAATTTCAGTACTCTAGACAGCCCAAACATAGTAGGTGGCTTGAAAACCCACAATATTTGAGCTATGTTGTAAGAGTAAACTTAGTATTTGTATATCCAAGGAAAATGATGCCCTAACTCCACGGTTACATAAAACAGGTACATGTACCCAAGGCTTATTTAGATGCTATTAACATAATGAATATAGTGAAACATGAACAGAACCTGTTTGACCTGATTTGATTTCATCCTACAACCCAATATTTGTTCCATTTTATACCTGACAATTTAAATAAAACCAAGACAAACAATAATTTTCAAGCATGTCTTGTTTACATTATATAGAATTTAACTTTTAATGAGAATAAATACAAAAGAAGACCTTGGAGAATTTCAGAGGTCTCTATCAAATGTGTGGATTTTCTTTGATGACCTTTCTAAATTATTTTCACATTCATACTGAAGCTGTTTTATTTTAGCGGTTAGCTATCAGATAGTTATGAATGAGGGTTAGAAAAACAGCTTGGTGGCTTAAAGCATTTGCTGTGTAAGCATGAAATCCTAAATTCAAGTTCCCACACCCACGCAAAATCCAAGCATGACTGGACATTGCCTGTGAGACCAACACTGAGGGGCAGGTCACGGAACACACTCGTCAGCCAACTTATCCAAGGCCGTGAGCTTTAGGTTCTGTGAGAGAGTCTGTCTGTTGTGGAATATTCCTTTACACTGTGTGAAGATGTGTAACGGTCACTCGTTTAATAAAAAGCTAAATGGCCAATAGCTAACAAGACAAGATGTATAGCAGGGAATTCTGGACCGAGAGAGCTCTGGGAAGAAGAAAGGTGGAGTCTCCAGCCAGATGGAGAAGGAGCAGGATGAGCAGTAAAGAGTAAAGGTAGCTGAAGCACATTATGACAATCTAGGTGAAAAGATACGGGTTAATTTAAGTTATAAGAGCTCTTAGGACAAGCCTATGCTGTAGGCCAACCTTTCATAATTAAGTCTCTGTGAAATTATTTGTAACTTGGCTGTACTGAGAATAAAATTCGTCTATACTTGTCTCAAGAGAGTAAGGCGGAAAGTAAAAAAGAAAGATATTTGATATTTTCCTTTGTCCTCTTTACTGAAATATACATCTCTCTCTCTCTCTCTCTCTCTCTCTCTCTCTCTCTNCACACACACACACACACACACACACACACACACACACACACACACACGCCAAACAAGCAAACAAAACAAAAATTTTAAGAAACAGTCATGAACAGGCGAAGAGGACATTTGGATATATGGCTGGGATGTGTTCCCTGTTTGTCTTGTTCTCACGACCTGAAACTTGGCAATTTACTAGGCCTCTTCCAGAAGGCAGGCTTTCTTCACACAGACAGCTGTGTAAACACTTCTGGATCAAGGGTAAAGTCTGTAGGCAGAGTGAAAGATTCCCAAAGTCTGATTCTATGGGATCACCCAACTCCATGCATAACGTTGTATGAGTTGATTTACATCTTTATGTTTCAGTTTCTTCACCTGTAAGATGGAGATAGCAAGAGACCCTACTGATTGCTTCTTGGATGTCATTTATATATTTTATTTCAATCGAGAGACCTTGGTTGGAAGCCAACGGCCTACTGTATTTTAAAGAATGAGAAAATTTTGGCCTTGAATCAAGGAAGCTTGGAGAAAGTCCTCGGCTGGCTGACTTTACTGAATCACAGACCCCAGAGTGTTGACCACTGCCTTATGTGCTCACTGCAACCAATCCTGAACTACATTTTCTGTCGTCCTCGATTTTCTATGGGCTGTGCCCATCAGACTCTTTGCAACTAACAGCTCAAAGTGTCAGGGATATGAGGACCTCTGTAATTTGTGCATTCTTTTTCTTCCCACTGAATGGCCTCCTTATGCTCTTCCAGCCTGTCTGTTAACTATTTCTCTTCTGCCTCTGGTGCAGCACACCTGCTTCCTTGACTAGACTGTGATATACTGAGAGCCGAGAGCGACCACTTCTTATCTGCTTGTGCTGAGTAGGGTGTCCAAAACCAAGTGGGCGGGCAACAGCTGTTTACAAATAATCGAGAGATTAAGTGAGTTTGTTTTCACTAGATCTTGTAAGAACACTGAGCATGTCTGCTTTATACTGTAGGAAAAACATGTGCGAGCCTCTCTCTGAAAGTGAATCGATAATGCCATGTCAACACTGATACTCTCACTGAAGACATGCAGTGTATTCTTAAACCATTTCTCTACTCCTTTGAAAGCCCAGAAAAAATTGAAGTGGCAATTATTTTGTGCATCCCTGAAAACGTCAATAGAAATTCCTCTGTTAATGGAGCATCTGCCTTCTGCCAATAAAAGAGGACATCCTGCATAGTGACCGCACTGTTGAACTTCCTGTGAAAACATGCTGTAACTCCATGGCAACCTCCGTTGAGTCCTGAGAAGATACCATTTCCAAAGGGCACCTGGGAGGAGAAGGGGTCTGAGCTGATCATTTCTTTCATCCAGCTTTGAAAGGAGCATCAGTAACAAGTCTGCCTCATGGAAACAGTGCCTCAAATTCTCCCTTGTGTGAGCATAGTTCATTTAGAGAGACTAGACTGTCTATTTCTAGAGGCTACAGAGAACTGGGTGAATTCTCACACAAGGAAGTTTGAGAGTTTAGCAACACACAGCCAAAACAAATTTCTT
This sequence comes from Bramus lutescens, assembly GCA_001685075.1. Lineage (NCBI taxonomy): Eukaryota > Metazoa > Chordata > Mammalia > Rodentia > Cricetidae > Bramus > Bramus lutescens. The sequence continues at coordinate 237,177 of LOEQ01006478.1, read as the reverse complement.
AGGTAAAATTAAGTATCTGATTATGCCAAAGGTGCAGCTGTCTTATTCATTAAGACATATTCCTGAGAATGTAATTAACATGATCCACCAGATGGAAGAAAAGAGATGAGGAACCAAGCTTACACAAGCTCTCTCTTATGGCCAGGAAAAGATAGGTTGAATCATCACTATGCGGTGTCTGATACCAATATACCGAGGTAGATCCTGATCTGTTGTACCAGAATTTTGGACTTGACATTCTTCTACCTATCCATAGTGGGAAAAAGCATAGAATAGAAGTCTATAAACTGAAAGACCAGTGTTTAGAGTCTTTAACACAGGTCCTGTGTGCTAGCCCAAGGCATTTTGCTAGTGATTTATCAAACACTAATATGAAGAGCGAAAAAGATCCTACAAACAAAGTGTTCATGGGACTAACTTTGCTAGTATGGTTTTCTGATTGTAGTGCTCCCTGTTTCTTCTAGGGAGAAAGCATGGGGATTCTGAGCATTTGTCAAAAGCACAGCATTGCTTTCCTGGTAGGTAGTTGAGCTTTCCCCTCTCAATTCTTTATCTTTGTTTTGGTAGCCTTGATGTTGCAATTCAAGATTGAGAAATCAAATTGATTTCGTTTTGAGGGTCATAGCCATCACCAAAGGGAACAACACTGCGCTAATATTTAGTAATAGTGATAAGGGAAAAATTATCATGGGGGAGGCTGATATTTGCTTCTTAGAAACTTGTGTTGGGCAATGTTCCCATGTTACTAAAAGAAATGTGCACTTGAAAGGTTGATGGTGTGAAATCTGTGTCCCAACTCCTACATAAGATCATACTTTGTTTGACTTTGCTAACTGACTTAAATGTTAGAAACTACCCTAGGCTATGAATAATACACATTTAAGTGAGGGTACATACATTTAACTATGTTTTAAATCTCATGATGGCCTGGGCCCCTTTCCTGGGGAAGCAGGCTTTAGGAGTTCCTATAGCATAACTAGTAGTGTTTGCTCACAGGGTGCTCTAAGAGATGTGCCAAGACCCATCCTGAATATTTAGGCTGTTTGGTGGTGCTCTTCAAAGACCCTCACAGTAATAATCTCATTAAAATCATAAATGTGTGCAATCAGAATCAAACCTTCACTGGCAGACAGAAAGTACATAAATTCAAGAGATGGGGAACAATATACATATTCTAGTTTGCTTTCTATTGCTGTGATAAACAACATGACCAAAAGTGACTTGAAGAATCAAGGACTTTTTTCACTTATGTATCCCAATCACAGCCAACCACGAAGGGAAGTTAAGGCAGGGTGAGAATCAGGAACCTGGAAGCACAAACTGAAGAGAGGCTGAAGGAAAGCTGCTGAGTGGCTTGCTCTTGTGGTTTTCTCAGTCTGCTTTATAAAATCCAGGACCAATCCCAGCACTGCTCACAATGGGCTGGGTGCTTCTATACCAATGGAGCACATCAAAATGCTATAAGCTGAGAGGCCATTAAGTATGCATTTGTGTATATAAAGTAGCATGTTAGTTGTTCATGCATACTTAGACTTGTTTTAATGAGGAGCCTATCCAATATTCATGGAAGAAATATTAGAACAATAAAGACACTGAAACTGGTTAAGATCTAAAGAGACATTTATTAGGTTTCTGGAGTAAAGTCCCTATTTTTGACTACCTTACAAGACACAGAATAGGGAGGAGAGAGAATAAAAATTCCAGACAATACCCAAACTCCACAGTTAGTCCATAGCCAGAAACTTGGAAGATGTGTCATGGCTAATGTTATCCATGGCGCTGAGTTAATGATCAGCATTATTAGTCAATTAGTACTCTTTGCTGCGGGATAGAGGAAGAAGCCAAGTGTTTTTGATTCCTTCAATTCAGATCATGGTTCTTCTCTTTCTTAAAAAGTTTCCGGCTATCCTTTTGATTAATAAGGCCCACTTCAAGCAGAGAATCCCTTCTAGATCCACATAAAATGGTAACCTTTAGAAAACATTGCATCTGAATGTCAGGAAACTGGGCACTGGCACACTGAGCAGGCATCTATCAAGTTCAGACGGCAAGGGTGGGAGGTGGGGAAGGGAGAGGAAGAGTCTTACGAATCAGGTATTCCAAGGTAATGAGTGTTTGAGTCCTCTATTTTGAGTATAGGAGAATAGGCTGAGGAAAAGAAGATCGTATCTCCATGCAGAAAGCCACCTTGTGGGCATTCCTCTTAGAAACGGATACTAAACTAGAACATGTCATTCTGTCCTCCAGCTGTGTGCTGGAAAACTTATGGCTTGGTACACATTGAGGAGGTTCAAGAACACACTGCACATGATAAATGTTCACAAATATTGGATCTAAGGAGATTTCATTCCTGGATGAGTAAGCAGGAAAAATAAATAACACAGATGTGGAAAAAGTACAACCGAGAGAGCTGAGCCATCACCTGACCACCGTCAGAAAGTGTCTCTCATCTTCAAACAATGTGGGAAATGCTGTCAGGAAGGACAGGTAACTGTTAGGAGATAGAATGATGACAGGAAGAGTATTCTTGGAGGGAAAGGGATAGGTCAAAGGCTAGCTTAAAATTAAATTTGAAAATAACATGAAAAGTGTGAAAAATGAAAGAGTCAATTTAATATGTACATGTAGGGTAGTAAGAAGCAAAATTGGCACTACCAGAAATGGAGTCAGACACTCACAGAAATAGTATGCCCTCTAAAGGGAATAAATGGGATACAAGACGCATGACGCATAAAATGGGTGACAGAAATAACTTAGTGCTGACATATACTTGCAAACAAGAGACCCCAGTAATCCCAGGAGTTAGCATTGTGTCCCTACTATGACATCTGAATGGAAGGATAAGAACACCAAATGGACGCAGAGCAACGAAACTCTCAGACACTGCTGGTAGCAGGGCAAAATGGCACAACTACTTTCATAATGTTTGGTTGCTACTTGAGAATTAAACATGCATCTTGTGACTTCAGAATTCAATCTGTTGCTGATTGCCCAAGTGAAATAAAAGTATGTACGTAACAAGTCTGTAAGAATAGTAAGTCAATTTTATTAATAATAGTTCCCAAGTATAAATACTTGAGGCATCACAAGAAATCAAGAATACAGAACACAGTAGTATACAGGGAGAAGGGCATTAAAGGAAGGGGGGGATAGGATAGGAGAGAGGGTAAGAAGAGGGATAAATACCAATAAAGACCTTTTGAAAAAGTCACATGGAAACCTACTACCTTAGAATAGTCCTAAATCTATATATACATATAAAGATGATTAAATGGAGATAGCCTATAACTCGGCAGCTTTTCCCTATTAGACACCAGAGGCTGACAAATAAGAATCTTTGTGTCATAAATGGGTTGGTTTCTTCTATTATTGGCCAGCGAAGTCCCATGTACCCCAAAACATTACTGGTTATTGCCAAAGGTTTTAGTTACCTCTCCAGAACATGACAGTAAGACCCTGTTACTAGAGATACCATATACTTAAGTCATAGAACATGGAACAGGTAGCAACTTGGAAACTTTAGCCTTCTTGGCTAGTTTTAATGATTCTAGGTGTTATGCACCCTACGGGAGAAAAGTAATAATCACTGTCACCTGGTTGTAAATCCTGAGAGCTATAACAATAACCTGCCTAGCAAGATGTGCCCACTTATGAAACAACAGAATGAATACTATGGGAGTAACCAAACTCTGATTGTATTTAAGTCCTGCTCCACGAGATGGAACCCATACCTGACCTTGTTTTTATCCAGGCCGCAAACCGATAGCTAGACATGTCATAGGTCCTCAGAAAGAACACACCACTCTTATTCTGTTGAAGGACACAGTGGTAACTGACTCTGAGTGACTTATTGCTATACTTAGAGATCAGTGCATGTCTCAGACCTCATCAGAGAGGTGTCTTTTGTGTAGTACATGACGATTAACACAGAGACTACTCCCTAACTGGCCAACATGCAGAGGATAAGAGACCAAAGAATACTCTGTGCTAAATGGCACCTTTATATCACACTCCCTCCTCTCAAACCTCAAGGCTGATTGCAGAAGAAGGGGCGGAAAGATACGAAGAGCTTGAGTTGGTGGATGGTTACAAGGGAAGAGTAAATTATGGACACAGCCTGGCAGTGGCATATATGAACTCACAGTGGCATATACCAGTATACTGTTGTACACACATGACCCAGTCAGGCTCAAGACGGACAAAATCAGCATGGATAGGGGAAGTATCATGGAATCTCAACTGTAGCTGAGGAACTGTTTAGTTGGCAAATAAAAGCTGCTGGGAATGGGATTAGTTTCCTCCCTTCTGCCTAAAAGTTTCTACCATGGTACAACAAGCTTTCAGACCACTTATTTTTTTCATCATTAAAAAAAAAACCCATACCATCAGAGTTCTTTGGGAAATCCCCATTTCAAGAATATTCCATTTCTTTTTTGAGATCATAACATAGTTACATAATTTTCCCACCCCTCCCTTTTCTTTAAGGGTGTGCCCTCAGGTGGGATGCTTGAGTGGGAGGCTCCACCCCCAATAAAAGAGCAGCACCATTTGCAATTGATGGACTTTGAAGAAACAAAGTTGGGTAAGTGGGGAAGGGGTGTAGACCTAGGAGTATTGATCAAAATGTGGTATATGAAGTTCTTAAAGAAGAAAAAGGGAAGAATACACTTATTGATTACTACCCAGCCCTGAGTGAGCTTGAGTAATGTAAGCCACACATGAAAAAGTCTCAAAGCATGGAAAAAGAAGCAAAAATGAACATAAGGATTCCAACACATAATGTATGATCCCACTGGTGGACTTGTTAGAACAGATAAAGCTATTTGAAGGGGACAGGAATCAGGTCAGTGGTTGTTTGCTGTAGGGGGCTTGCTTGGGGTGGGGGGGGTAAGGAAAGTTCCTCAAATAATGGAAACAGGCAGGAATTTGGATCCTACCAGAGAGAGCATTTAACAACGCTGATTGAGCTGTACATGCATCTCTCTGTACACACATGTGCACCGCATGGGAGCTGTCACTCCATAAAGGAAGTATTCAGATTTTAATGACTTGTTTTGAAAAGGGAAAATGTATGGAGACAGTCAATTAAAAACACCTAAAAGTTTTAAAAATTCAAAGTACATATAACAGTATTATAATAATGGAAATATGAGTCTGTGAAATGAATGATTCAGTAAATGCCATGCAAAATCAATAAAAATGAGCTTATATCAGGTACATCGAGACAAACATATTTGTTTTATTAAAGCTCAGATAAAGCAAAGTGTTCTGGATGTTGAGTGGGTCACTATGAAAACATCACTATGTAAAGTGTATTTTTTAAATTTATTTTTTATTGCTTTGTAAATAATGCCATTCAAAATTTCCACTTCCTCCCCTCCTCCCATTTCCCTCCTGCTCCCCCTCCAGTCCTAAGAGAGGGCAAGGTACTCTGCCCAGTGGGAAGTCCAAGGCCCTCCCCCTGACTTCCTTGCTCATATTCTCCCTCCTGCTCTTCAACTGGACCTTGGGAGTATTTTAAATGTAAAGTATTATTTTAAATACTTTAAAAGAAGAGAAAAAGGTTGAAATTGGATTAAAATTCTCATCTTTAATGAAATTATTTAAAAAGACCATTTCATCCAGAAGTTGATTAGGTAAATATAGAGTCATCATTCATTTTGACAAGCATGAGATTTTCTGAAAACTTAACTGTAGCTAGTCATTGTTATAAGAGAAAATTTTGGAAAAATTTTAAACAAAAAAATGATGTGGGATTCTTCTTTGTATGCTGTAAACACCACTGGTTAATAAAGAAATTGCTTTGAGCCTAGAGCAGAGCTGGGCAGAACAGAGTGAGGCGGGGTGGGGGGACTAAACTGAATGCTGGGAGGAAGAAGACTGAGTCAGGGAGAGGCCATGTAACCCCACTGGAGACAGACACTTGAAGTTTACTTGGTAAGCCACAGCCTCATGGCAATACACAGGTTAATGTAAATGGGTTAAATTAATATGTAAGAACTAGCCGATAAGAAGCTAGCTAATAGGCCAAGCAGTGATTCAATTAATACAGTTTCTGTGTGGTTATTTTGGGTCTGAGCTGCTGGGTGGTCAGAAAATAAACAAGCAGCCACATACTACACAAAAATGTAGGCCATATAGCAAGGGGCAGATGAAAAGGAAAACACTGGGAAACAGAAACTTTCTCTTTCCAAAAATGAAAAAAAAAGTGAATCAAATTTCCATAGTTTTGAGTGTGATAATTGATCTAGAAAGACAGGAAACATGTCTCTAGCAAAATACATTCTAGAAACAGTGGGTTAATGCCAGTTGGGTCAGGTTCTTTAGTTCAGAGCTCTGACTCATGACAGATTGGTATCCTCAAAACATTGAAAATTCTCCACCAGAGGCATTCTACTTGAACTTGATATTAGAAATGATATTCACTATTATCATTACTTAATATTACAGTAATATTATTATTTGCTATGTAGAACAATGATCTAAATATCAGATAAAAACGAGATGCAATCTTGAGAGTGGAAAAAGCATTGTTATTTACAGATATCATAAATTAATTTCTTAAGATGAGACATACTTTATAACCAGTGGTTAGCTGGAGAGTAAATATATATATATATATTAATATATATTTCACAGTTCAAGAGTACCAGAGATAAGATGGGAAAATTAATCTATAATGAAATACCAATATTAAAAACAACACATAATATCTTCTAGCAAAATTATTCAGGACCTAAGATTAAAAACAATAAAGCTTTCAAAAGAAATGTAAAAGAAGATTCATGCAAACAGAAAGATGTTCACTATTTCTTGATGGGCTAACTAGATATGTAAGTTAGTTTTTATAACTGACTTGTAGATTTAGCACACTCCCAATCAAGTAGTCAATGTGAAATTTTATATCTCTCTGTGTGTATGACCATATATCTAGCTATGAACACACACGAACACAATTGCAATAGCAACATGCACACATGGATAGGCTTTTCCAAGTCTTCAAACCCATGTCAGAGTGCATCTGCAGGAGCACACTGGCAAGAAAAGTTGATCAAATTTGGAAGTAATTATTTTTTAACAAGAAAAATATATTTTATCTTAAGTAAACTGTGATATCTTCTTTCTGGGAAATGGTAAAACGAGTGATGCCATTGTGTGTGTGTGTGTGTGTGTGTGTGTGTATGTGTGTGTAGATTTGACCTGTAATGCCAGGAAAAAAAGTCACACAATTTTAAGTCGATATAGAAATCCATTCTTCTAATCCTCCCCTAATTTCAGGGACACACTTTGTCACTTGTTGGAATGCTAGCATATCTATGCTTACATAAAATTACTGTCTTCTGTCCCCTGAAAGTACCAAACAAAATCAAACTGTCTTGAGAAAGAAAAGATTAAGAATTTTTTCCCGAGGCAAATGTGCAGAAAGGTAGTCAAAGCCAGAAACACAGTTCCGAAGATCAAAAGAGCACTCAGTACATGCTGTTCAGAATTGACCAGTTCTGGAGGACACAGGGACTTCAGATGCCTACAATGGAAGGCCTCATAAACATTAAGGAAGACCATTTCTACTGATTTTCTAAACAAAGTATAATTAAGCCCCCCCCCCGTCCTCTGAATAGGTGCCAGAGATACAAAATGTAAACACTTTCCAAAGAGTCCAATTATGCCATATGATACACCATTTTCTTTCATACTATCCTAAAAGAACCATTTCAACTGTGCAATGGTCCAAAGGGCTTGCTTGTATCACTTTCAAATATACTGCTACTACTACTACTAATAAACATACTAGGGTTGTCAGTGCCATTCATCTTTCTTACTAATCTCCTTCTCATAGTCAGTCCATGGACACCCAAGCTTACCTCATAGAATATTGTCTAGAGCAGCCTTCAGGGTTCTCAAACATCTAGCAACCAGTTCATGTCACATCTCTACCCTCCAGGTTTCCTATTTATCCATCAGTGACCTGGCAGTGCTTGCATTTCCCCCTTTCTTCTCTTGCTGTTTTCACATACATGCCTGTTCTTTCCACTTCAGTGATGCTAAAAGTGCTTTCCCTGTAACTAAGAAAACTCTTTCCTGTTTTTGAACCTAGACCTCTCACCACTCTCTTAGGGTTGATCTATGAGATAACAATGTGCTATTCTTTTGTTGTTCGAACCACATCTAACAATGCACTTGATGTGCGTGTGTACGTGCGTGCATGTATGTGCATCCAGGGTGGGGACTGCATACTCTAAGCAAGCTCCCTATGACTGAGCTACATCCTTATCCAGGGTGCCTATTATTGATGTCTGTTCCTTTGCTATTTCATAGACTCTGTGCAGACAGAGACCCCTCAGCTCATTCGTAATTTTCCAGCATCTGGGACAGTTTCTACAAGTGTGAGGAATGTTTTGGTTCCATAATTTCACAGGATAGTTCCCAACAATGACTATGATAAATTCTAATTTGAAATTATGCACAAAACTTTCAATGAAAGCGTAATTCCTTCCATAACCAGTTCAGTTATTGCAGATTAACTTTTCCCACTGGATCAGGAAGGAGGGTAGGGAAAAGAAACCAATGCAGAGTAAACTTTCTAAGATCTAAGTAACAGAGTTTATTCATCCCATTATGTTAAAATATGTCCCATATTCCCTCATCCCACAGAAAGAATGGGGTTTGTGTAAACTCTTGGCATACAGTCCAACGAAGACAAACCATTAGTAGACATCTTTCCTCTCAGTGTTACACGATCATTACAGACAAAGCAGGATGTTAGTTTTATTCTCATTCTTTTTGACACTCTAGAAAGACTGACTGTGTTCACAACTGAAACTTAAAGGAATTATGATCAGATTAGTAGTCCGCTCAGGGCATTATATAGGAGACAATGTCTTCTTTTCATGTATCCCATTTGTCTCTTCTATGCTTTCTCAATTCTACTTCACTTTCACACTTCTGGCTTTCTCTGCTGTTGCTTACAGCTCTCCGTTAGTAGGAAGAGCTGGTCTGACAAACCTTCAACACAGAGTTCTGGTCTAGTTGTTACAATGTAAGAACTCAAAAAGTCTAATGAGACCCAATGATAGAAGCATAAAGTGACAAAGAAGAGGGTGAATAGGCTTATTTAAGGACAAATCATGAAGAACTATTCTGTATCCAAAAATACAGCTATCCTAACATGGGCTGGAAATGTAGATAGAAAAGATCAGCTCAAATAAATCATTTTCCAATACTAAAATTATGAAAAATTCCATAAGTCAGAGTTATGAAAATGAGAGATCTGTTATACAATCCAACAAAGAATTAACTGAAAAATACGTGCTATCTCAAGGTATGTTTGCTATTGATCACAAAAAAGGGATAGGGCAAACAAGCACTTCTCAAAATCCATATGTGACAAAAGAATCATGACCTGTTATTGTTGATTAAGTGCAGATTTATTAAGTAAATGGTTAGATAAGGTTATTTATGATAGAAAAGTGTTCAATGAATGTGGACTAAATATTAGAATATTAGACTTAATTTAGAATAAGTAAGTCAAGCTATGACTTCAGATAGATTCTTGGGATTCAAAAAATCTTGAACAACCCACAGGTCCACTGGTTCTGTTTCTTATTTTTTGATAATAAAGTTTTATAAGAACAGAGCCACTCTCATTCACTTATGCACTCATTGTTCATGGTTGTTTTTGCATGAAAAAGGCAGAATTGAGTGATCATGATACAGGCCATATGACCTACAAAGTCTAAAATACAATTATTATTTCTTACAGAAAATGTAAATACTCCAGTATTTACATTAGGGAAGATAAGGAGCATCCTTAATATTTTAGATTCATGATAAGTATGAAAGAAATTCCCTAGCCATCACCTGTTGGTGGATATAGAATGTTGGCCAGAAGAGCAACTTTGGATAATTTTATGAAGATAAACACATTTGCTATTCATGTCATCTTATCTGCACAGTTTTTTTTTCTTTGCAGATTTTGCAGTAAAGTTAGTGATACTTTGTGAAGTTCAGGAAGACAGCGAGTCAGCAAGTTTTCTGGCTAGCTTTAGCTCTTTTCAATTCTGGGTTTCCCATCCAATCAGAATCATTGAATTATTGGTGATTGAAACTCAGAAGTACTAAGGGACATCATAAACTTAGATGGAATCAGAACACAGGGCTTCAGGTGTCTAGATCGACATGCTGTTCTTTCTTGTGTGGCAAACATCCTAGAAAGGATTTGCTCATGAAAAAAATGAAAACCAGGCTTCAGATATATTGACATCCTCCCGTACATTTGAGGTTTTTCCACAGGAAAGCTTGCTAACACATGATCAGTTTGTATGCATGTATTATGACATATTTTGATAACGATGACAGTTGTACTGCCTAACAGTTACGTAGCAAAGGATTAAGGAAACCACTATCCTGCTGTGTCATTCTGGTTCCCTGCATGCATAATAGAGCATGTATTCCCAAAGAATGTTCACTCATGGGTGAATTCCCAGAAACTTGGTCTAATAGTACTGCTCAGAATATAGATTCCATTGTTATAGGAGGATAGGGGAGAAGCTATTTCCTAACCTACCAGTTTTATCCTTCACAGATTGATATTAATAAGAAGGAGTTGTGCTTTTTGAGGGTGAAACTACTAGAATTCTTTCATGTTTACTGAGATATCAAATTCTCTAGAAAAATTTTAATTTCCTGACAGGACCAATGGGACAAAAGCCACAGCAATGTACAGGGGTAGAAGTCAGGATTAAAGAAATGGTCTGCTATACATAAGGTCTTCTTGGGTTTGAAGCCAGGCACTGAACAAAAAGAAAAGAAAAGAAAAGCCACAGTAATGAACAGTGTTAATTATTAAGACTTAAAATTTTAATTACTATGATTAAACTCTTCATGAATGGAGCTGCAACTTAGCAGTCAGTATCAAGTATGATATTTGACAGGGATTGAATCTTTAGCTGCTTCTAGAAAGAGCCAGTGTCATCCTTCCATTCCCAATGAACGCTTGCTATTGATTGGATACATTCACCTGCAGAAAGTCTCAGCATCAGGTTCCTACTTACACAGAGGCAAGATTCTCCGAGAAACTTAATGCTTGATGATACAAGAATGTCTTTGCTATCTACCACTATACAATAGTCACACTCCATCAGAAACTCTTTGCTTCTGAGGGAAGATGAGTTGGAAAGGGTTAATTAAGGCCATTTTGCAGATGAGGTTCCCATGGAGTACTACTGTGAAGGGAAGTTGTTTACGCTTGTACATGCATTTGCTGCAGCCTTACATATTGCATCTACATGGTGAGAATGCCTACGTCTGCTTTATGTTTCCATTGATGACTGCCTCAGTCCATGTATAAAGTATTACTCTAAAAGAAACTCACAACATTTGACGTTATTACTCTGGCTTACACCTTAGATTCCAAAGCCTTCACTGTGGTTATTGATTTCCACTCCAACAGTGTAACACAGGATACGTGGCTCATGTTACTACTGTTACTATCTGTATTTTAATTTCTTGTAACTTTTCGCTATTGGATTATTGTCGTATACTTTATTTCCACAACTATAAGTGTTCTTCATCAACACACAAAATGTTTAAGGAATTAGATAGACGTGAGTAGTACCAAAGATAAACCACCACAACAGGCACCTAAGCCTGTATCTTTTTGCACGACCACCATCAACTTGCATACACCATGCAAGTCTGAGGGCCCCTCCATGTAGCCAGAGGCCTCTTTCACAATTGTTTGGCCTTCTGGATGGTTTAGCGAGTCACAATCCCCAAATCATTTCGTCTCTCACAAATGGAAACAGATCTGCTTTATTAGGTGAGTTTTCAGTCCTCAATGCCTCAGGCTCAGTTTATCTGAGCCCAGTCTTGCCTTTGGCCACTCAGGCCTTTGGCCAGTCCAAGGCTAGTCTAACAGGCTCTCCCACTCCAGTGGCCAGCTTTGCTTTCACCAGCAGTGAGATTTTCCCAGCCATTTCAACTATGCCTCTTGCCAGTGGCTCTGCTGTATTTCTGAGATTTTACATTTGCCTGGCTTTACCAGAGGAAGAACAGGTGCTTCTGCCTTCAATTTTCTGGGAATTGGACACTGCCTAACCAGCTCTGATTTGCCTGCTGGCACCAAATGTAGGGCAAATGGAGACGTTACATAGAGGTAATCTTCTCGCCCATCTCTTCTTGAGGAGTTTTCCTGCATGCTTATCAGATTTGGACTCCAAAGACTCATAATGTTGCTCTCTAGATAAATATTTAGCAAGAACAATGGCCTTGAAAGTGCACTTTATGTGGTTGAGTGGACAAAGCACCAAACCACCAAACTGTGGGTCATCATTCCAGGATTTTTCTTCCAAATGGGGCAGACAGCTAAAACCACAGGGGTCGGTGGTGGACTCACGGCGAGCCAATGGCAGAGGTTACTCCACCCTCAAAACTGTCCTGATATGCAAGCATGGGCTTTTTCACTTTTCATAAATGATGAGCCCAAGGTTCAAAAGAATTTTAGAAACTTTTCTTTGGGTCACTAACCTGTTCCATAACTTCATCCCTTAAAGTTTAGTGCTGAGATAAGTGCCGTCTGTCTGGTTCTAGCAAATGGTTTCTATTGCAAGATGTGCAAATGAGTCTCTCATATATAGCCAGTTCTGAGTCCTTGGAAAAGCCTAGCTCTTTGCTATGCAGAATTAGAAATAAGGGCTCTGATATAGAGGCCTTATTCTTAACTCAGTTGGATACTAAGATGGCTTTATCACAACTATATTTTATGAGTATATCAGAAAAGCTACTGCAAGGGATAATGGGAGTTTTCACTGACTTTAATATGTTTCTCCTTATGGCTGCTAGGAAAACTTCCTACTCTACCTTAGGCAGTTCCACTGCCAAGGACATGAACATGCCAGGAGCATTTCCTTCTTGCCCTGCATGGTTTATAGGTTTGTTTGTTTATTTATTTATTTATTTATTTATTTATTTATTTATTTATTTTGGGCACATTCTTAGGAACATGCAGTTCAGAAGAGGAAGGCATTTTCAAGAGGAACGCATACAATAAATGGGCAGAAAACTAAACAAAGAGGAATTAGGGTCCACCCCTAGTGGGGTAAGTAGAAGAAAAAAGGATTTCTTCTTAGAATAGAGAGTGATGATAGTGGAGATGGGCTGAGATAAGCAGGTAAGTTTATTCTTTAGGCCACATATTAAACCCAAAGTGATTCTTAAAGAATCTTTTTCAACGAAGATATGCATGCAATCAACTGGTCATTAGTGTCTGACAGTCACATACAACGTGGGTCGGAGGTCAACAGGAAAGGCAGTTTTCTCCCTTATTATCTTAGAACCTACACCTCTATGTGGTCAGTTTTTTATTTCTTTCAGTCACATAGACAGCTATTTGCTTCCTAATTGTCTGTAACTTGTGGTGGCTTGAAATGTTTAGTAAGTTTTACCATTGATGAGTATTGAGGCTCTAAGGAAACAGTGGGCTCTGGGACAGTATACAAAGGAGAAACCATGATGATCCTGCTCTTGGGTTTGTCAAAGTGTAGTGGTGTCAGCCAAGAAGCATATGATTGATACAGGATAGATCTTTATGATGAGAAAGCACCATGGGTGTAAATAATGCAATTAAGATTTTACTGTAGGGCAGTGTTTGCCTTCTCTCATTCTTCCTCCATGTCTTAACAGGTGGTTAATTCCATTGACTGATTTTTCAACCCTACCCAGCACTCTGAATATACATTCCATATGATCCTTTTCTACTAAGGAGTCTCCAAAATCTGTGATAACCCGAAGTTCACAGTGAAAGGAACTATAATAATAACATATATAAATAAACACATATAATAAACATATATAAATAATCCAAAAGGAAATATAAATAATAATAATCTTAAGTCCCTGAATAAGATCAAGCCGTAGCAGGCTTATATCCCAGCATTCATCCTGGTTACTTAACAAATTCTACCTGAATTATTTATTAACCTACTATTCATAGAACATGCCAACCAATATGGAGGTGGGCTATTTAATTTCATCTCTTTCTCCATACGCCTCTGAAAATGCATCAGTTTATCCTAAGTAACCACACTGAGTAATCCATTTGAGTTTAGAAATGAAACTCCAGAGTGAGGAAGACTCAGACCTCCTAATAATGTCAACAGGGGCAGTGGTCTTTGGCTTCATGGAGTCATAGCATCCTAGAAGACAGAAGACTTATTGAGAGGATCTGATCCATATTCTTACATGTGGATTTCTGAAACTTTTGGAAAGGCTGAAGAGTCTTTATGCATATTTTTTGCCACTTTAGTCCTAACCATGAGAAAAAATAAAAAATTAAAAGTCACAGATACAAACTCTGGTTTGATGTTAATGAAGTCACCTGAAAAGCCAAATTAGAAAGTTCTGAGAGACATAATGCATCAAATCTAATTCTGATCAAAGTGATGGGATTAATTCCATCATCCGCTAACTGCCACCATGTTGCTTTGACCCCTGAATGACTGGGTGTTATCTGAGGGCATAGCTACACTTGATATATTTAATACAAGTGTTTCAGTAAATAAAGAACTTACATTAATGACTTGAAGCTAAATTTTTAAATAATTAAGCCCTTTAGAATATTTTGAACTATTTGGAGAATATTCAATATTTGAAATGGCTTTTAACTTTTAATTAAGTGATGCTGCCAGGGAAACCTTCAAAACTTAATAAATAACATAGTTTCCTTTTTCTTTTGTAGTTTTGAATCTGAAGCTTAATTCAGTTATGAGAAATATGTGATGTGTGTTGTATAACATTTTAATAACACTTTTACTGAAAAAAAAATCAAACTGATGAATGAACAGATTGATGATTTGATTAAAATTAACAATCCCAATAATGCATATCAGTCTCTATTGAAAACCACCCTGTGGCAGTTGGAACAAAAGAAAAGATTGTATCATTTTTAATTAAAACATTTATCAAGCTTAAGCTTACAGCATAGAAGATGAACCATTATAATTACTACCGTACGGTCATTGCTGAAGCATGTATTATGTAGATTGAAGAGATCTTAATGGATTTGCATAGACCTCAATTCTGCAAATCAGTTCTTAGCATCATCGGGAAGAGGGAAAGGCTTGCCATGTTCAGGCTGTTAGTGGGAAGTCGAGTCATTTGAAGCAGAATTCTGTAGCAGCAGACACACAGTGGAAAGTCAAGAATACAGAGGGAAGCTACTGCTGGCCTTGAGCTTGCTTTCTCTCCACCTATAAAACTCTGGAGAAAAACTATTGACTATTTTTAAAACAAACATTGTGATGACAAAATAATTAATGATCTTTATTTTTGCTTTGTTTTGTTTTTAAAAGTTTCACGGGCCCTAGGGAGTAACTAGATAAAGATTGCATGGCTTGTTAGGTAATTTTTTTTGATTAAAGAAACATGTCTGAGAATGCAGGTGGACATGATGCAGGAATTATGAATAATGGGAAGAAGGACCTGGACAGGAAGATGTGTAGCAACAGGCCGCTGGCATTGGCAACTGTGTCCAGACCTAGGTGAAGGACCGTATGCTTCTGTCTTGGTAGATGGCAGGTGTGTTAGATGGGAGTCCTCCTGGGGTGGAGCTGTCCTGTTCAACCCCTGCAAACCCTGCCAGGTGAAGAGTGGCCTGTAGGAAGAAGTCATGCCATGGCGACAGCTTCACTTGGAAAGAGTAAAAGAGAACTGAATGCCAAAGGCCCAGCAGAATGGCTGAGACCCAGAACTTGGCAGCCAGGCTCAGTTCAAATCCTGGCTTTGTCAGCTGACACCTCTGTGAACTTGGGGCAAATGATTAAAGTTCCTTACTATGTCTCATTTCCTCATCTGTAAAACCACAACAAGATTATTCAGTTATCCGTATAATTAGATCCAATTATCCTAAGGATGATTGAGATGATTGAATTAATTAAAATACAAAATTCTCAGGACATTCTCACATATAGTAAAGGCTCATTAAGTTCTTGTCATCAAAGTGTTACATTTATGTGGAGCAACTGGCCAACTGCATAAAGCAATAAAGCCAAGAAGGAGTTGGTAAATGTAGCTGATATCAAAAAAGCTCAGAAAAGATAAGCTAACAGCCTGGCCATGACCATTCGAGCACTCAGCCAGGATCAGTCATCAAAAACACAAATCCCATGAGATCAGTCTTGACACAGGATGGAATTTTTATGGTCAGAAGGTAGCAGGCACCAAACAGAAACTTCTGCTTGGATAGAATTTATTTTTTGTGGTTAAATAAGTGAAGCCCTAAATTATTGATATTTCTAAGTAACACTATAGGCTACTGGATTTTTAGTTCAAATCCAATAACTGTACTTGGAATAGGGCAGGGGCAGTTGTGGCAGACAAGATTAAGGTTTGTTAGCACAGCCTGGCCATCTGGAAGCTATGCTGTTTCCACTTCTGAATTCTACACTCAACCCAACACCTTTCTACTCTTCCATTGTGACCTTAATACAATCTAGTCTTTCCCTTGCTTATACATATATATGTCCAGCATTCCATGGTCGATTTGTTTCTGGTTCCTCGTCCGTCAACCCATTGACATTAAAAATGTTTCTTAGAAATACATTCCTCCCCTACTTGAAACCTCCCAGTGATTTCTTCAGAGCAATTGAAATTCTCACTCTGTCCCTTGGTCTCAGGACTTTTCTCTCTTTCCATACCTGTCTCAGCCCCTCTAAGATCCACTCACACTGGCCTCCTTTCTACTTCTCATACATGCCATGTTCTTGCTATTTCCTCTTCCTGTAGCCATATTTTTCTCAGTGGGTTTTTTTGGTATGGTTTCTTCTTGGCACTAATCTCACAATGAGAATACATATCCCGAGAGAGGGCAATTCATGCAGGCCCATTGTAAGTGGAACTCATAAGCCTTTAGTTCCTGTGTTTTGCCTTATTTTTCTTCTTAGCATTTGATTTTGTTTTTTAAATATGGATATGGGTTATTTTATCACTGAAGTATAAATTCCTCCATCTCTAGCTCTCATCCTGGGACCCTGTAGGACCTCTACAAATGAAAACGAGTCAGTTAAATAAACTGCTTCATGAGCAACAGATCTCTGTCCACCTGTCTCCCTGAAACCTCTTGAGCAGTGTCTGTGTTTACTACTAACCTTGCAAACTCAGAAACCTAGAGAAATGAGAATGGCTCATCATTTCTCGTCTTTTCATTCTCTGTCAAATCTAATATAAAGCATGGTTTCCTTTTGATATTAATACAACCTCTTGAGAAGGTTGGTGTCCCAGACTCAGCTAGGTTATGGGCAATTTGTTTTAGGATTATTCTCCATACCCCTTCTTCCATATTGATTATTTCCAAACAAATTCTCATTATTCTTCTTGCCTAGTCTGTTTCAGGTAGTCTCTGTATCCCAAGTGATTTTTCCCATGTGTGAGATGTCATTACACAACCTACTTAGTTCTTGGCAGACTTAACCTGGTAAAAGTCTATCCATGAAAGCCCATGTTAACTATCACTGACACTTTTAATAAGGGCATGAGTGTGCTAAGAATGGAACTAATTGACATGATAATGGCTGAGACATGAAAGCAAGTCTTGGTCAACTAAAGATCAATACAGCAATTGAGAAATTCAATATATGGGTGGCAGGCAAGTTAAACATTTATATTTGATCTCATAATTATTAACCTTGTGGAAATCTGATTTTCAAGTTTTATATAAGGCCTTCTAATCATAAGGTGATGTGGGGTGACTCTGAGGTTGAAATCTGCTTAGAGAAGGAGAAGAAAACCATACTCTTAAAAATCTGAGAATCAACACAAGTCTAACTGTGGAATAATGAAATTGCCGGAAGAAAAGCATGGTTTGGCTTTCTGGGTCATGTGACATAAAACAAGCAATAAAAGAAATAGATACAAGCAATTAAGATTTGGGTTATTGCTGAGAAGCAGTTCTTAGGAATGCATGTCATCCTCACGTGGAGAACTATAAATAAATACAGACTCTCAGGCCCCATTCCCAGAATCTGACTCAATGGGCCTAAGGGTAATTTTTAAGGCTCCCAAGATGATCCTCCTGTGCAATCAGTGCGGAGAACCATGGGTTTAGAGCTTGCTTTTTGTTATAGCTAAAGCTTTCAGCAGCTGTTCTTACATTAGTAATGGATTTGGAGACAGGGAAAAAGAAAACCATTTGGGAACGATGTGAATTGACCTGCCTTCTTGCCCTAAAGAGAGTGTCATCCCTCCTGTGACAGGCTGGCTTTTGTCTACCATTCTTTAGAAGGAATGCTAGTTTCACCATTGGCACAGACCCAACTTGTAGAAGGAACTCTTTAAAAGGGCAGCTCAAAGAGCAGACAGACAGCCTACAGAATGAGAAAGAAACTTTGCCAGAAGGCTGACATCCATAATTTAAACACAACTGCAAAATAAACTTCACTCACAAAATAAACAAACAAAAACAACCCCCAGAAACAACTTGTCAGTCAACAAATAGGCTAAGAAAGTGAGCATATTATTCTCAAAAGAATAAACACAAATGGCTAATACACATTTTAAGAAAGTGTTTGCTATCCTTCACCATTAGGAAGATGAAGAATAAAATTACTTTCAGTTGGGCATGGTTGGACATGCCTTGAGTTCCAGCACTCAGGAAGCAGGGGCAAGCAGATCTCTGTGAGTTCTAGTCAGGCCCAGTCTCAAGCAAACAAAACCACCTGGTGATACTGCCTCACCACCTATTTTATGTCATATGCTGACTGGCGGGAAATTTGGCAACAGATACTGTTGAGGGTACCTTGGGTGGGTATACTAATTGACTTGGAGATTTCTCAGGAAATTAAAAATATAATTACCATGTAACCCAGCTAGACTATGCCTGGGCATATATCCAAAGGTCTCCATATTCTTCACAGAGAGAGTTGCAGATCCCTATTATTTTTGCCCTACTCACAACATCAAGGAATTAGAATCAGCCTACATGCGCATTAGTGGATAGAAGGATAAGGAAAATGTGGTTCAGATAAACTGTGAAATTTTATTCAGCTGAAAAGAAAAGTGAAATCATGAAATTTGTGAGAAAAATGGTTGGATATGGAAAATAATATATTATAATATATATTATTTATATTAATATAATATATTAATAATATATTAAACAAGATGAATCAAACTCAAAAGAAAAGAAGAAAAAACCCACATTCTCACCCACGTTGTAATGTATTCATTTATCTACCTATCTTAGGGTTTATAAATAGGTATAAATATGGATAAAGCCTAAGAGGCTAGAAAGAAGACTAAGAGATGACAAAAACTGGTGCTGAGGAGGTGTTGAGGGAAGGGCAACAGGAGACACATGACATAAAAGTAGAACAAAGATTGGGGTAAGGTCACATTGAGAGGAAGGATAGGGGGTCAGTGGAGGAGAAGACTATACTAAAACGTAGTTTGTTTGAAAACACCATAACCACATCTAATACATTACATGATCATTTAAAAAACAAAATAAAAATTGGGGCTGAGGAAATGGCTCAGTTGATCACTTGCTGCTCTTGCAGAGGACACAGGTTCAATTCCTAGCATCCATGCGGTGGTTCATAAGCATCCAGAACTCTAGTTTCAGGTGACCCTATGCCCTTTCCCAATCTCTTTGGGCACCAGCAGGCATGTACTACATGCACAAACATTCAAACAAAACACTCATAGACATAAAAGTAAATAAGTAAATCTATAAAAATGTAAGAATAAATAAAACAAATCATTTAAAGACAACTGTAAAAACATGGACATTCTCTCTTTTTCTCTCATTCTCTCTGTTGTATAATAAGTA
This sequence comes from Bramus lutescens, assembly GCA_001685075.1. Taxonomy (NCBI): domain Eukaryota; kingdom Metazoa; phylum Chordata; class Mammalia; order Rodentia; family Cricetidae; genus Bramus; species Bramus lutescens. Next base: position 217,358 of record LOEQ01006478.1, on the reverse strand, counting down.
ATCATTATCCTCTCAAGGAGCAACAGGAGAGATCAGAAAGGATGCCAGGCACCAGAGTCAGCAAGAATACAGCCAGAGCCCTCGCTTCCCACAGCAAGAGTTTTGAATTATATGTGGGTATGACCAAGTGTCACTTGAGTAATGACCCAAGTCTCATGGAACTGCTGTTTGTTAGGCTGCCTTCTGGAAGGCAGCTAATACCCATAGTGTCCCACTTCTCCCAGCTAAAGGAGGTTTGTAATTCTTACTCACCCATGCATAATGTAAATTCATTCATGTAAGAAATGATACCACTAGAAACAAAGACCTCTGTCACTAACAGGAGGCCGAGCAGACTCACTTTGGGACCTAAAACAATACAGAGAATTCCGTAGCTGAGGACTTTAATCTCCATCACCTCTGTCCCAGCCAGCATCCTGCTCAGGTCAAGTCATTAACATCTATTTTCCGATTTGTATGATTGGAGGGGTGAGAGATACCTATGGTTATCGAATAGCCACTGTGGACACCAGTAAGCATAGTAACAAAGCCCCTTGAAGTAACTGCAAATCCTGGTGATTAAAAACAGCCTTGACCTACCAATTGCCCACACACGCTAGGCCTGACTCTGGGTCAAAGCACACATAGAATGGAAAAGGTCGGTCAAAAGGAGGCTTTAGAGGCATCATCCAAGAAGATAGGATCGTAGTTGGCAGTTATTTGGAAGTCTATGTATAAATACATGTGTAGATAAAATTTCTACAAAGCAAAGACCACATTCCTTGTTTGTCTGTTTCATGTCATTTAGAAGAATTTCCTTTATTTTTTATGATGATGATATTCAAATTCTGGCCTCACATTAGAACACTCTGGGGAATTCAAACAAAAACAAGATAAACCAACACTGGTTGTTGAAAGCTAGATTCCAATCTTGGGTTGACTAGATAGAGGCTGTAGATAAAGGACTGAGACATTAGTAGTTTTTCAGCTTCCTAGGCAATTCTGAGATCACGCTCTGTTCTAAGAGTCATTGCATTAGGCCTGCTTCTCTTTACTACGTCAGCAAACACCTCCAGATGCTTCCATTATCACAAATCTTAACGTGTTTCTTTCGGTGATGGCCTCTCTCTTCCCCTTTTGTCTAGACTCAGCCTCAATGTAACTTTCACCAGGCCTTAGCAATGAACTTTAGAATTAATATGCATCCTGCCCTCCATATCCCCAAAGTCTAATTGTGTTTATTGTCTATGTGACACCCCAGGAATGTTCTTTTAGGTTGCTACTGGACAATTAGGTTCACGTATCTTTTCCTTATTAGAGAATTACTGCATCCTTCCAGATCCTTGCCCTACTGAAGTTGGGCATAGACTTCTTGGATGAAAAGATGATTATATATATAAAATTATATAAAAATATATAGTCATGAATAAACATATAATCACACATATAAACACACACACACATATGTTGATCTGCTGAAGTTCACTGAACTTTCTACTGAAGTTGACTCTAGTCATCTTTTTCTAAAAAACTGTTTTCCCCAGAGTTAGATTTCCAGTGGAAATGAACAGTGGCAAACCAATGTTATTGGCATGAACCAAAGAGCATTTTGTATATGAGAGAATACCTCCTTCTGGTTAGAGGTCACTGAGCCCAGCAGGGCTTAGGCCAACAATGATCTAAAGAGGATGCTTTTTTTTAAGAGTACATTTCTCCCTCAGCATCTTCTGTGCCATTATCATATCAACTCTAAGCTTGTGCAGTATTACTGGAAGAAATAAGTGAGCCTAATGGACAATCGGGCAGAAGAGACAAACTGAGTCTCTTCATGCATCATCTCCAAAGTCGGAGGCCTCCCCTCCTAGATTCTGACTGCTCTTCCCCTTGCCGGAAACAAGACTGCAAGAACAAATTGTGTCTTTGTTTCAATGACATACCTAGGTGCTATTTTAGCCAGTGAAGAAAGAAACCAAAGGTGACCTTTTGTGACAGTCCTGAAGCAGTCCTTCTGGAGATTGGGGCTGCTTCTTGTTCCAGCTGTTCTCATCAAGAGGACGGTAAGGAAAACACACTTATCTCCATGGGTGATGACTTAAGGAGTTGTGCACATGTATGTGAAATCCTAGCTCTCTTCTCCTTGGCTTTCCGAAGTGCTAAGACATACAGATGTATTATCTTAGGAAGCAATGAAAAGATAACATTTTTAGAATGTGCCTTTGGTCGCTGTTTTTTTTTGTGAAAAAGTGTCTTGAGATTTTCCTACGTGAGGGACTGTATCCTGGTGACAAATGTAACCACAGAGTAAATTTCACTAAGTGCCATACCAACAGGGTGGGATTGGCTTTAGCTGCATCATGTGTATGCAATCAGCATGAGAGGTGGTAAGAGGTTCTTTTCAACTCTCTAATTCATCAAATAATTGAATTCATGGTAGACCTGAGAAGAGTATTAGCCAAGCATAGAGAAAAAAATAGATGTCCAGGAAAAAAGGGGGAGGGGAGGAAATTCCTATTATATCTTTGTCAAGTTATCAGTCTTAAGTAGTGCTATTCCACACAAATGTAATGTAAGCCATTAGGTAATATCATCTAAACTTGCTATTAAGGAACATTAAAACAAATTAAAGCTAGTAGGTAAAACTGATCCATTTTCACCTAAACCAGTTCATCTAAAATGTTACCATTTTGATAAAAACTAAAACTAGAAGCAAATTTGTTTTTTGTTTATGGGGTGCCAGATGTTTAAAATCTAGGGTGTTTTACAAATTGAGCATCTTTCTCTATGGGTTATTCTCACTTCAAGGACTCTAAAACCGGACGTGACTTTATAATCTCTGTATTTTCTTCATAAAATTTATCAGTATCTGGAATGGTCTTTAAAATAGATTTATTTTTATTCTTTGTGTTTAAGGATCACATATGCATATGGGTATGTAATGTCACAGTATTTATGTGGAGGTCAGAGAGTAACTTTTGGGAGTTGGCCCTTTCCTCTACATTTCATGGGTTCCATTGATACAACTCAGGTCTCCAGGCTTTCAAGACAAGTGTTTTTATCCTTGAGGCCATCTTCCCAGACCTTGAGTGATTTCTATGTGTTTGTTCATCTCCCTGCTAACTACCACTTTTCCTTACATGGCAGCTCCAGAAGCTAGCTAGATTTCCACTTTTTTCTCCATTGTGCAAGCAACTATACTCAACACACAGCGGAGCGCAGGTGAATAAATGAATGGATGAATCCTGAACACGGGAAGCAAATGTGAAGACTGTCTTGATACAAAACTAGGAGAAACTGAAAAAAAAAACTAGCAGAAAATGAAAACCCCAGAGTTCTTTGAACTTGAAAGGACTGCCCAAGATGTAAGTGACAGGCAACCAGCCCCAGCTCCATCTGCCTACACTGAGTATCTCTTTTCTGAAATGTGCCAGTTGAGCTTGGTAAGAGTCAGGAGGACTACTCTCCACAAGCGGTTTGTTGTTGCTACAAGTTAATCCGTGCCACAAGTTCTGTTCCCCTCACTTAGAGTCATCTGCCACATGTGGTCAGCCCTGCCCTTGAGAACGGTCCAAGTCCAGTTGACATGGTGCAATGTTCTGATATCGGGAAGGCTGGCAGCACTGGGTAATGGAAAAAGAATGGATGACCAAGTCAGACAGACCTGGGCTTCTACCCCAAGCTGTGTGGGCTGGACAAATTAGGAACATTTTTCTTACCCATAAAACTTTACATGATAATTCATATCCTCGAAATTTCATTGAGAATTAGTTGAGGTGTACGGAAGTATTCACCACCCTGCCTTCTAAAGGCTCAGTGAATGGTATCAATGTCACCATCTTTGCACCCAAATACTCCAAAGAACATGCTGATCATTAACCTTTCCCACTTTGTGAGAATGTAATTTCCTTCTCCTTAAAGTTTGATATTTTTTCTACTTGAACCTGAGAGGTCAAGTGGGGGAGCTTCTAAGTTGATTTGAAATCTTAACTTGTACCAAGCAATGAAAGATAGCAATGGAGTCAGGCCGTGGTGGCGCACGCCTTTAATCCCAGCACTCGGGAGGCAGAGGCAGGTGG
>LOEQ01006478.1:202359-213250 GCA_001685075.1 Bramus lutescens | reverse complement strand
CTAGTTCCAGGACAGGCTTCAAAGCTACAGAGAAACCCTGTCTCAAAAAATCAAAAACAAAAAAAAGAAAGATAGCAATGGAGACATTTATCTCTATGGAGACAACTTGTAGTGTATTTCAAGGTAGATGTGGGGACTTTTCTGGTTTCATATTCAACTGCTTGTAGCTGTAGGCACAGATAACTATTTTGTATGCAAAGCTATAGGCCAGAAAGGAACTGAGAGAAAGTCTGAGGATCCACGCCAATCTGGAAGTATTTTATTTGTTGCCAATACACAGAGTTCTGCTTGACATAGCACAGTTGAGACAATAAACTTGACCCTGGATTTTGAACTCCTCTCTCATCTTACAGACTAATGAGCTGGTTTCTCCCTTTCTTCTGGTAACACAAGCCTCACAGGGGAGACAGCTGCTCTAAGACGCACAGACTAGTGGGCACTTGCAATGTCATAGTAAAATATAGGAGAAGATTTGATGGCTGAGCGGGGGTCAGGCATGATATAAATAGTGTTTCCATTTCCTCAGCAACCACACAAGAAAAGCAGAATTATTCCCCATCTTGCCCCAGGAAAAGTCAGACTCAGAGAACTCCAGTGCCTTGCTAAAGCATAACTATAATGTCATGAAGTGCAGGCTCCCACTGAACCTCTCGGGCTCCAAGGCCACGTGCTTTCTGCCCCTGCGCTGTTGGCCTTGTCATTTCTGCAAGATGTCGAGACCATCTACCTTTTAAAGGCAAAGTACATATGGCCAAAGGAATACTATCACTTAGCTACACGTGTTTGGGGAGCAGAGCAAGCTTTGTCTCCCAGCAAAGCCTTGGCCCTGCTCTCTGACAGTCAACCAGTTGGCCTGAAGGACATTGGTTTCTGCAGACAGTGACCCTCTGCAGGCCGCTTTCCAGGGCTCTTTGTGGACAGAAACCTCTAGGGAAGTGGTTCTCAAGGTGCGGTCGAATGACTCTTTCACAGGGGTTGCATATGTTTACACGACAATTTATAACAGTAGCAAAATGACAGCTATAAAGTAGTAATGAAAATGATTTTCATGCTTCGAGGGTCACCACAACACCAGGAACTGTGTTAAAGGGTTGCAGGGTCAGGAAGGTTGAGAAGCACTGCTCTAGGGTGAGGCATTAAGAGTCAAGAGGAGGGGTCCCCTGGAAGCTCATAGACTGATGAAGCCATTGAGGACACACACTGTCTGAGCACCCTAGCAAGGAGGACTGTCTCTCCCAGCAGTGCCTCAGTCTCTGCCAACACGACCACTTATTCCCATAACCAGTGTAGCCACCAGCAAAAGCTTGTCTGGATGGGTCCTGATGCAGCAACCTTAAAGACAAGGGGTTTTCAGGTATGGCCAACAAGGAGTGTTTGTGTAAAATTCTTCCCCTGTTCCTTAAAAAGAGTATCCACCCTGGGGAAATGACTCAATCAATTCTCAAAAGGACCCTTACTCTGAAAAAAGCCACGGGGGTAAAAAGTCTGAAATTTTCCTGTTTCCTGCACGGTTCTGCACCTCTATTCCATTAAGAGCTTACATAAAGAATGAGCAACGTCCCTAAATTTTGTAGAGTAAACTGAGGCCAAGAGAAGGTAAACACCCAAGGTTGTAGTCTAACAGAGGCAGAGAAGGGATTGGTCAAGACACTCAGGTGGGAAATCTTTTCCAGCCAATTCCATGAATGAAGATTAAAGGATGCTCCCACCCTCGTGAGATTAAAAGCAGGCTACAACCATTTTCAATTTCAATCACAGAAAACACCAAGTTCTTGGTTATTAGCAAAACATGCTTTGCTTCCCTACCACACAGGTAGAGGTCACTAATAGGATATTTTTCTACTGAAAAAGCCACAACCACAGCCCTTGCTTTCCCCTACCTCAGCAGTCCGAATCTGGCTTCCTGGAGTCCAGCCCCCTTCTTTTCTCCCAGGTTGCCAGCACTTGCTTCAGCAGTACGTCCTCGCTTCTACCCCCCAGGGCTTGAATTCCTAGCTCCTGGCCAGCAGGTTAAGACTGGGAGCTGCGTCCCTACCACTACTTAGCTGCCTTTGGGGGTGTTGTGTGCGCTGGCGTTGGCGCGGGCGCGGGCGCGGACGCGGGGGCGGGGAGGGAGTCGGGGGCGCAGGTAACTCAGTGTCGCTGCCCGGCACCCATTTGTGTTGCCCAAAGGAGACAGCCCAAGTTAGCTGCCATCGCGTCCCGTGTCTGATCCCTTTCCACCTCCCTGCTTTCTCCCTAGCTTTTCATTTTGACACAAGCCACCTGCAACCCCAGTAACCCACACTCACGCTGCACCTGTTTTCAAGGGCTCACTTGAAGGTATATTTTAAAATATGCCCAGCGCAGTTGTAAAGGCTAGGGTGCGTAGTCAAGCACCTTGGCATATATTTAGCTTTTCTGAAGAGGGGATCAAGGTTTGACTTTAAGCACGGTCACAGCACGGGATGCGATTTCCTCAAGACCGCGGGCTCTGGCTGCTGCCTGACATTTCCCCAAGCTATCGGCGCCTGCAGCCAACTGCTCCGCTCTCACACGCAGCCTCGAACCCGCGATCCTAGAGAGCGCCCGCCCGCGCCACCCCTGGCCGCGCGCAGCCGTGTCTAACCTAGGTACTCACTTTTGCTGGAGAGAAAAGTCTGCCATACCAGGTGGTGCGCACTTCCTGCAATGGACGTGAGCTTTATTACTGCAGGTGAAGCAGTTTCCTGAGCCCTGGGTAAAAATCCAGAAGGCAGGAGAAGAGCGAGTAAGACTGAACAGGAAGGCGGGGAAAGCCCAGCCCAGAAGACCCGGCGTCTGGGGATTTTAGCCTCTGCTCCCGCAGTCGCCAGCCGCGTGTCTACGCGAAGAAGAAGCTCAACTCGGTGCACTTGTTCACTCTTTCTTCACTAGAGGAGGAGTCAGTGTTGCAACATGCATGTTCCTTGCTGGAGGCAAAACAGAGATTTTCTCCAGCATGCAAAAGGTCCAGAGCCTGCCAATTCTACAAGGCGACGGAGGTAGTTGGGGGAGTCGGAATGCAGAGAAGAGGTGGACAAGAAATTTTCTGATTTCCCCGGGATCCGTTTTGCATGATCAAGGGTCTTCTTCTACTAAGACTTGACAAAAAAATAAAATATTATTATTATTATTATTATTATTATTATTATTATTAAATGCCATTTAATTCGAGTGACCTCAGAAATGATAGTTCTCTCAGGAGCCAAGATGAGGCTTGGTGTCAAATGTCTTCCTCACTTCCCAGCAAGCAACACTGAGCAGCAGCTTGTCAATACTTGAGGGGGCTCCGGGGATTTGAATCACACCTTCCCCGGGAAGGAGGAGGAGTCAGAGAAAAGTGGTCAACAGAATAAGCAGCGACCCGAGGAGGCTTTGCTTTCTTTTTTAACACAGCAAAAACTTCCAGGGCTCTGCTTTGTGCCCAGCCACGTCACAGTACAGAAACACCCGCAGCCTCTCAGGAACTCATGATTAATGCAGACTGTACCTCCTCAAAGAGGCTGCACGATCTGAATGCTATTTTATTCTGGTTTTGGTATCAACCAAATCATTGCTTTTTCTCTTGTACCCCTCCCCATATTCTCTTGAACACAAAATATTAAAATCAAATAGCGACAGATGCTTGAGTCAAAATAGTTATCTCCAAACAGGTAAGCAGGCAGAGTTTGATGCCTCTGATTAATTCTACTGTGCTCAAACTAAGAGGGCCACTGTGGGTTATTTTGAACAAGCTATTGAGGTTTTGATTTTTTTAATTATTAAAACACTGTCCTTTCTTCTTTGAATTAATTGATACTTTGCAATAACTGGCAAATCACAGTCAACAGTGACTTTCCACCATGGTTCGGGTCAGGAAACCACTGAAAATTCCGTGATGTTTGGGTGAGCGCCCTGCATGAGAAGAGGCACCTGTATGAGCTCAGTGTTTGCTGCTCAGTACCTCACTCTGTACGAGGTAAACCGTGGTCTACATCTGATTTTTTTAGAATAAGTGGGGTGTGCATCTGCCGTGCACGCGCTGTGCAGACTTCTGGTGAATGAGGTGCACTTTTGCTCACAAGCACGAGAGTGTATAACACCTGTTTATTTTCAAAACTAATGGGTATTATCTCCAATGGCAGAACACAGACGTGTTTCCTGGTCAATTTAGGTCCTGCTTTAACCCATTGTTGTTGATGATATTTTAAGTAAAACAGAAAACAGAATTGAATAAAGACACCTGCTGAACACTCTAACACACACACACACACACACACACACGCACACACACACACACACGCGCGCGCGCCTGAATATGGGTAAAATCATCTAACACCAAGCTTAACTCAGCGGGATACTTGTATAGGTACATCACCACATCATTAAAATGTCAAAAACATCTTGAACCATCATAAGTTGGCTACTATATTTCTGTTTAATGTTTGAAAAGTCAGAATTACTGAGTTAACTGGAGTCTGATCGTTCTACTTGAACAGAGAATGAAAAGAGAATCTCCTTTGGTAACTCCAAACTGCTCACTTTCCTTGTGTTTGCACACATCTGTGTGCCTGCTCTACAGAGGTGGTAGGTTTCTACAGTACAGGATAAATGACTAAGCCACGTATCATCTGGCGACAAGGTCAGGGCTCTCTGTTTTGCTGTGCCACTTATACACTGTCCCCAAGCCACTGGCATTGGCAGTCAGGGAATTTCCTGATACTCTTTCATGCTTTACTGAGAGGATGAAGGAAGTCATGTGTAAGCCTGGCTTTCCTCTCTCCTCTGCAGTTATACTGTGACTCCCTCCTTCTCTACAAAGTGACACAATTTACCATTTTCCTGTGTTCTCTTTTGCTGAGATCTGTATCCGCCTCCGATGTATGAAAGCCCCCCTTTTGTCTAGCTGATATGGCCAGCTGTGTCTTGGACTCTACATCTGCTCACCGCCTCCAAGACTTTGTTCCACAGTTCAAGGTATGGCAAGAACACAGGAACTAGAATTGGTTTGGATATTGCCATTTAATTATTAGGAAGAAGCCATGGAGCAGCTGCCAGAGACAGACATGGTGAAACCTTGCTGGTAGGTCATGAGCCTTCTGCCCAGCTATTCTTTGGATGAGCTTACAACCTAATTTACCCCTTTCTTCACTTTCAAACCTAGGAAAGCAATACACAGTCCTCAGTTTTTTTGACTTTACTTCCTTTGACTTGGTGATTCTTATCCATGACTGCAGACCAGCAACACCCGAGGAGTGTTATCTTAGTTAGGGTTTCTTCTTCTTCTTCTTCTTCTTCTTCTTCTTCTTCTTCTTNTCCTTCTCCTTCTCCTTCTCCTTCTCCTTCTTCTTCTTCTTCTTCTTCTTTTTCAAGACAGGGCTTTCCTGTGTAACTTTGAGCCTATCCTGGAACTCTCTCTGTAGACCTGCCTGGCCTCAAACTCACAGAGCTCCTCCTGCCTCTGCCTCCTGAGTGCTGGGCTTAAAGCCATGCACCACCAATGCCCAGCTTAGTTAGGGTTTCTATGGAAGTAAGGAAATGCCATGACCACAAGCACGTTGGGAAGGAAAGGGTTTATTTGGCTTAGACTTCCATGTTGCTGTTCATCACTAAAGGAAGTCAGGACAGGAACGCAAACAGGGCAGGACCCTGGAGGCAGGAGCTGATACAGAGGCCACGGAGGGGTGCTGCTTACTGGCTTGCTTCTCTTGGGTCGTTCAGCTTTCTTTCTTATAGAATCTAGGATCACCAGCCCAGGGATGGCACCACCCACCGTGATTACTAATTGAGAAAATGCCTTACAGCTGGATCTCATGGAGGCATTTCCTCAACTGAGGCTTCTTCTTCCTTTCTAATGACTTAGCTTCTGTCAAGTTGACATAGAAAAAAAATCCTTCCAAATCATATAAATCATATTCCCTCTTTGTTTTTCCTAGTCCCATCTCCAAAGGAACCCATCACTGGCACCGAACACGTATCTGTTCTTTTTCAAGTGTACATATTTATCCATCTATAGGTATTTGCATATATTTTCAAACTAAAAATGAATTTATTTTCATGGCTTGTCTTTTTTGGTTCAACAATATAAGAGAAACAACCCCACAATCTTTCTGTCCCCTCTTCCGCACTGCCTTGAGCCTTAGGTAGGAGTTACTTTGGAGATGTGTTCCTTTGGACTAGACTCCACAGCTCTGCGTTTTGGTTGTTGGTGGTTTACTGTAATGATCTTTGTTTATTGCAAAGGCAAGGACAAGGGCAATAACTGAGAGTTCATGGAGCCCCCATACTACACAACAATCTTCAAGGAGCTTAATGAGAGATTTTGTCTTCTAGAGATGTCAGAAAGTAACACCCATGAAGTCTCACCAGCATGACTGCCTGAACGTGAGCTGAGCAAGAATAATAGACATGTTAACATAGGCAGGGGTGGATGCGGGACCCCTTAAGGCCTCAGCCCTACACGAAGAGCTACAGACAGCTAAAGACTGCTGAGCATGGGAGAAATAGTCCTCTGTGACACAACTGGTGTGGAAGAGCACACCAATTGGTTATCCAATACCACACGGTCAGCCCTGGAAACACACAAGTAAGTGTATAAACTGAGCAGGTTGTATTTGTGTGTTTAGGAGTATGTATGTATATATGTATACATACCTGTCTGTAACAACAGTTATGGAAAAAAGAGCCCATGCACATGACAGAGAGCAAAGAGGGTTATATAGCAAGGGTTGGATGGAAGAAATGGAAGGAGGAAAGGAAGTCATTATTATAATCTCAAAAATAAAGAAAATGCTTAATAAAAACCTTATAGTCAGGGGATCGAATTAAGGGTGCAGGCACATGCTAGGCAAGTGCTCTATCACTGAGCTGCATCCCAGCCCCCTACCTTGTCTTTCAAAAAAAGCTCAACACAATCACCCAGCTGAGGCTGCTGTCCTGAGGCTTACTCCAGTGTTTTCTTTTTGAAGTTAACTTGCACGCCTCTAAGCTTTTCGTTGTTTTAATTTTATGCATATGGGTGTTTTGTGTACATGTGTAAATGTGTACCATGTATGTGCCTGATACCAGAGGAGGCCAGGAGAAGGCGTCAGATCCCCTGGGATTGGATTTACAGATAGCTGTGAGAGCGGTGGGTTCAAGGTCCTCTGCAAGAGCAACATGTGCTCTCAGCCACTGAGTCATATCTTCAGCCCTCACTTCAGTTATGTTAGTGGCTGCCTAAATTTTAATTTATTTCTTCCACCATTTTCTTGTTATACTTTTGGTTATTGAAATTTTTTATTATCAAAAGTGCTGCTATGATTATCTTTGTACGAGGCAGACGTAGAAATTTCAGACTTTAGATGAAGGGAATGGCTATTAAAAGGCTACCACATTACTCTTACAGAATGTTATTGGCAAATGTTTTAAACATGAAATTACTAAGTCAGAGACAGGATGCTTAAAATATAATGTATTTGTTAGTTATTTAATTTCATTCATATGCACAATGTATTTTGATGATATTTACCGCCCTCGGCTCCTCATAGATCACCCCCACCTCCCAACTTTTTGCCTTTCTTTTTCTGTTCTTCAATAACTCACCAAGTCCAGTTTGTGCTATCCTTATAGTTATGGGTGTGGGACCACCCATTGGATCATGGTCTTGCTCTCAGGGGGCACACCCTTGAAGAAAAGAAGTCAGGGTTCTTTAAACTGTCACATAGACTTTCAAATTCCATCACCAAATGTTGATTCATATATTCTTATCAGGCTTCCTTCCTCACATTTTCGCAAGCAGGAGACCTTATTGATCTAATCATGCCAGAACTAATCTGATCAGCAAGATGGCCTGTTCTCTGTTGCAGCGTCCTGATGAGCCAAGGCTTTTATGACAGGAGACCTCATGATGGCTCTCAGATCTTATGCTTACTTTTCTTTCAAGGTGTTTGTGTTTTAAAAACCAATTCTGGCATCTCCTATTAAGTTCATTAACATTTTACCGATTGTACGGCAAACTTTTTCCCGCCTTCTGTTATATTTCCCTTGATTTTGATTACAGACCAATTGTGCAAAAGTTCTTCATTTTCTCGTTGTTGAATCCGTGCATTCTATCTGATGAGGCCTCTTGTTTCTTTATTTTGCTTCTTTATGTGGAACTGATGAAAAAAATACTTATTTTTCTTTCCAAAAATAAATCTTTAATTACCTAAGGATTTAAAAAATATAATTGAGATGGAAAGTTAAATGTTCTTTTGAATGCATTGTCAGTGACTCAGTTATTTTAAAAATTATTTTAAAAACGTGTTTTTTCCATTGATTTCTATTATTATATTATGCATAAGTTTTTATGTGCTTTTATCTGCTCTGGACAGCACTCTGTCCTAATTATATGCCTTGAATGCAGTACACACTAGTATAACTACAAAGATGGTATGTTTTAGTGGTCTGGACAGTGAGGATTCTCCCAATCTTTTTGCAAATTTTCCAGTTAGTTTGCTAGGATGGTCTGAATAAGAATATCTGACCCTCACAATAGACTTAGATGTTTGAAATATCTAGTTACCAGGGAGTGGAACCATTTGAAAGGTTTAGAAGGATTAGGAGATGTGGCCCTGTTGAAGGATGTGTGTCATTTGGTAGGCAGGCTTTGACTTTTCCAAAGTGCACCCCCCCAACCCGAGGATCAAGATGTTGCTCTTGGCCACTGCTTCAGCACCAAGCTCTATACTATGCTGATAGTGAACTAAGCTTCTGAAACTGTAGGCAAGTCCCAACTGAACATTTTCTTTTACAAGAGGGGAAGAGGGCCTGATAATATGTTTCCTCCTTTTCCTGGTATCATCTCAATTTTTGCTTTCGTCATTTTTGCTCCTTCCCTCTAGAAGATCCCCAAATGTATTTCCCTTCATCAACCTTGCCCATGTCAAACTCAAATGCACCCATGTTGATTATGATGACATTCGTCCCTGCCTGCATTAAGATTTGTTTTTCCTTCATGTATCTACTTCCCACAGAATTAATTGGAAACATCTTTGCTCTTGGTGATCTTATTAGGCTTCAGAGATACAGCTACAAATATATACAGCATGCATGAATCCACTAAGCAGCACTCATCTGCTTAGAACTCTTCAGGAGATTCTCAATTATCAGACTCCTTGGTGCCTGCCTCTTCCTAGCCACTCCGACTTTAAACACCTTCCACTTGCTTTTGCTGTTCTGGGCTTGTAAATGGATTTAAAGTCCGAGTGCTCTGCTCTACTTCCAAGGATCATCATGGGCTGATATGAGTTGACCTGTGTGAATGTATCTGGTAAATTATAAACCATGTGTAAATACAAGGCACACTATTATTAGGCTGCCTTTCCTTCATTCTGAGGACTTGCTGGATAAGCAATGAGGCTGACACAACCTGCCTTTATGAACATGGAAAGGGGAATACTTTGCTCCATGGGAACATGCAATAGGACAGTGCTAAGGGAGCTGCCTGCTGACTGATAGAAAGTCGTGTCTCTCAAGCCCCAAGGGGGAGAACTGAGTGTGGCTGTTCCTTAGTGACCACTCTGCCATGTCTTCAGGTAACTGTATTGTGAGCTCTTCATGCAAAGTGTAGTTCCTGGACCAGTTTCTATATCATCATGGAGGGCTCATTAGGGATACTGGACCTACCCTCAGCCTCTCAATCAGTCTTTCTGTATGATAAGAGCCCCAGGTATTTCATATGAACGGCCATCTCTAACCTTTCTGTCCCTTGTAACATACTGTAAGATTTACACATTGTAGTACATAGTTCCAGAAGCTCTGAAAATATAAAAGGTCCTGTAACCCTTGAGACTAGATGGAACAATTGCATCTCCTGATCCTTGGTTGTCACCCTTCTTTACAGCCTGCCATGGCCATTGCCTCCCTCCCAAGTCATCTCCCCCAAAAATCATTTTTCCTTTTCACATTAGTTTTGGGTTTATATAGAAGGTGCCTTTTCGTTCTGACTCCTTTCAATTGGCATCATGGACTTAAAATTCAGGTATTGGCAAAGTGCAGAGTGTAAGTGGCTGTGGTGTGCTCAGCCATAAAAGAGACATCCATGTCACCACCTAACCTACCTCCCACAGTTCAGGAATCATCACAGAATGGGGGTGGAACAATTGTAAAAGCCAGAGTTTGGGGAAAGGGCTGGGGTAGAACAGTATCTTCTGGACAAGACAGAGCCATTGAGTTCGTAAACTCACAATGGCTGGGGTTGCCTGCACAAGAGCCTCACACGGTCAAACCAGTAAGCAAGTCTACATGGAATGAGCCCTGAGACTGAGTTGACAATCTTTTGACAGTTGGTGGCAGCTGGGGATGGGGAAGGATAAATTTCCTGTTGGTTTTAAGATTTTATTTATCTATTTTTTATTTATGTGAATGTGTTGTCAATAGGTGCCCACAGAGGCCAGTAAAAGAATCAGATTCCCTGGAGCTGGAGTCCCGGGCAGGTACAAACTGTCCTACATAGGCTCTGGGATTTGAACTCTGGTCCTATGGAAAGGCAATGATGAACTCTTAAGCACTGAGGCATTTTTCCATACTCCAGAGTTGTTTTCCCTTAAGAGCATTTCCTCTGGTACATCAGCCATTATCTAATAGACAGTCTCAGATGCATGAGTATATGCACAGAATAATGCAGACTAGGCAGTTTATAGAAGGAGAGAGAAGACAAGGATTTGAGAGGGAAGTGGATCTGTGAAGTACTGAAGGGAGGAGCGGGAAATGAAAATGATCAAAATGCATCACATTTATGAATAAAATTATTAAAAATTAATAGTATATTTCATTTTTAAAAGATTCAACTTTGGGGAAAATGTATCCTTGTTAAAAGAAAGGGCCAACTTGTTATCTGGGCAGTGGTGGCACATGCCTTTAATCCCAGCACTCTGGAGGCAGAGGCAGG
>LOEQ01006478.1:186713-198296 GCA_001685075.1 Bramus lutescens | reverse complement strand
AGGGTCTTACTTTGTCCTGGCTAGTCTCAAGCTTGTGGCATTTCAATCTCAGCTTCCTCAGGGCTGAGCTTAACAGGTGTGTGTTACCAAATCTGGCTCCACTTTTGTACCACTCAGTTGTGTCCTCTCTGAGAAAAGTTATTAATATACTTTTAAACCTGACATTCCATGTTTGCCCCTGCTCGTCATTATTTTGATGTCTTCTTTACCCTGCTTCTACATGTAAGCATGTTATTTCATGCTGTAGTCAGTGTGGTAAATGTCAGTGTGATAAACAATGTCCCACAGTTCTTACCCTTCTCACCCAAACACTTCCAGGTTATTTTGTATAATAGCTTCCATCATATTATGCAAACTTTTGACCCAGTACCACACATGTGTGTATACACACACACACACACAGTATAAATTGTAATATACTGCTTGGATCATTTTCACAAAACAAGTACATCTCTGTTACTTCATACCTATATTAATACACAAGCATACCACACTCCCCCAAACCTTCTCACACTCTCTCCTAGCTATTGTCTCTAGAATGACAGCTGCCTTATTTTCTAAAACCTGTTTTGTCATTGTTTTGAGACCTGGATTATGTAACCAAGGTTGTCCTTGAATTTGTAATTCCCCCATCTCACTCTTTTGAGTTCTGGGATTATGGATATGTATCACCATACCTGCTAAAACCTGCCTTATTTGAACTGCAATAAATACAACTACTTCATTTTTCAAAAAAAAATAAAAAGGGAGAGAGAAATTACAAATAGTAATAGTAGTCATTACCTTAACTTTTAAACTTTAATTATTTAATATATACATTATAAATATTAAAGTAAAACAATGTTTAAACTATTCTTATGTTGTATCCTGAAATAATGTGTATTTTAGTGTAAGTTATACTTGATAATTGCTAAGGGATTTGCTCACTTTAGAGACCAGGCGATCAAAGTCCAGAGGATGGAAAGCTATTGGACCCCGGAAAGGCTCACCCCATAAAATAGCAACTTTTCTTCTAAGTTAGGAGCTGCCAGTCAGATACTGCAGTTGTACTAAAGAGACAGAGCCTTCCATTTAGTCTCCCTTGGGGACAAAAGAAGCCAAGGTGCACATCCAAGAAGCCAAGTTTCAAATCTCCGAGGCCCTGGAATCCTGTAGGAGACAGACATGCTGGTCTGGCTATAAAAGGTTCACCAGTGACATCTAATTGCCAGCTCACTAGATCCTGTCCCATGGGTCAAGGCTCAGCTTGCTATGCCATCTCTACGTCAGCATGAAACACAAGTCCCTAAGTCTTGCCTGGCCTATGCTATTCTAAATACAGTCCTAAGTTTTTGAAAAAATAATCATCAACACCAGAGAATTCTGCTTAAAGAATATTTAAATAGAAATTTAAATTTCTGTTCCTAAGCAAGAACTTGATCAGAGGCTGCCTCCCTTTTTGTCGGTCACTTCTTGATTTCTTATGTGAGAAAAATACATGTAGGATGATTTTTAGATTCTGGGTTCTATGGACATGGTTCTAAGAAAGTAGCGCTTCTGTCTATTGCCATCTAGAACAGTGTTTTTCAGCCCAGGGGCCACAACCCCATGGTGAGGTGGGGTTCAGAGGACACTTGCATGGGGATCGCCTAAGACCCATCGGAAACACAGATATTTACATTACAGTTTATAACAGTAGTAAAAATGAAAGTTAAGAAATAGCAGCAAAATAATTTCTGGCTTGGGGGTCATAGCTGCAACATGAAGACTGTATGAACGGGTCGAAGCATTAGGAAGGTTGAGAGCCACTGTTCTAGAAGGTGCTGTACGTGTTCCCTTTGTAACCACAGAAATCCATGCAGTCGTTTCTGTGCGCACTGACGATCTGACACCACCTAGCACTTGCTGGGCTTTGGTGAACACATTTGTGTCCGAGATCAGCAGCAAAGGCGAGTGTAGGCAGGGGAAATATGACCGCGGCTGGGGAAAGGCCAAACTTCAGAGAGTCCAGGGAAATCCAGGTCGCAGGTAGCAGAAAGGTCTGAATGAGCCACATAAGAAGGGAAAATACCTCCTCTTCCCACACACCGTGTTCACAATACACTCTAAATTCATTAGTCTTCAAGGCTCAAGGTTCGGACAATGAAGAGCAGAAAGAGGCGGGAAATCGACAGGAGAACAGAGGGGAGGAACACAGCCATTTATTCTTAGTTAATTGTCTGGTTTGTTGGCCTTCAAACTGGTAACCAAGACCTACTTTGACACACAGAGAAACTTTCTGTCCTGCCTGCAGCCTGCATTCATGCCGGCATGCACCCTGTGGTATCCTCTACCTGGAGATTTGGGAGGCAGGAGCGGTGAGGAGAGGAAGTGCTCTCAGAGGTGTTCACACTTCATATACATCTTCAGCACCATTGGCAACTTAGGAATGGCAACAACACCGACAACAGCCACACAATTAACATCTTGTCTGATGCTCTTCTTTTTTCAAAAAAACAGAACGTTTTGATTCTGTTTTGAAAACAGAATTTTAATGGAAATGTAACTTCATTTTAGCTATCGTAGGGTGCACCCAATAAGTTGCTTCCTAGCGGGGTAAGGGAAGACGGGGATGGTGGACAAAGAGGACCTGAGCTTTCCTGAGAGACATGGCAGGCTGAACGGAGATATCTGTTATCGCCAAGGCTTCCTGGCCAAAGGCTTCATGAATTTTTCCTAGAGCTCTCTCACCTCCGTGGACTCCCCAATTGGCTGACATTAGGACCTTAACTCTTGTTCCAAATCACAGAATCAGCGTGAGTTTAGTCTCATTCTCACCTACATTTCTAGTGAGAGAAAGAGATCATCCTGTTGGGTAAAGAAGTGGCTTCCCCTTGGCCTCTTTACCTTAGTAGTTTCCTCTTATTGACTAATAATGCAAGCACAGATCAGGCAATTCACAGAAATCGGTGTGCCAGGGCTTCTAGAGCGGAGAAAGCATGAATGCCAAGGAAAACACAATATGCTCCATTTGGACTGAAAGACCAACAAGGCTGCTCACTGTGTATGTGACAGAACAGACCTTAGCACTATCCAAAGAGACTCGGGAGACTTATTTTGAACGATTGTTCAGTTAAAGTAATTTGTTTCTCTGTCATGGTACAACCTGCTTTCTATTCTGCAACACCGAAACCTGGTTAACCCTTTTCTGCTATGAGGCGAAGGGGAAATTATTTCTTCACTGGACTCCGTTGGTCTGTCCTCCTTAACTCAAAAAGCCAAGATTGCTTGGTCATCATGTTTTTTTTTTAAATAATTATTTTGAGACATTATCTCATGTAGTCCAGGCAGACCTCAAACTCACTACGTACCTGAGACTGGTTTTGAACTCCTGGTTCTTCCTCACTCATCTCCTACATACTGGGATTACAACATCCACCATCATGATTTCTTCATGGAACTTTGTTTTGCTGCTGTGAAGTTCAGCTGTTCTCCCAGTTGTTCTGGGCTTGACCCTTCTTGTGAACACCCTTCTTGAGTGTAGATCTTCCTAACATTAAATCTCTAATACTTCTGCTATAATTTAGGTCAGTCATATGGTTTAGATGTCAGAGTCTCATGTGATCTATCATCATTATTCATAAACAGAGGTCATACAATGGTGCCTTTTGCATTGTGGAATATAATTTCTTGGACCCTGTTTGGACCCAAGAAGTTTTGTACAAAAAATTTCAAATGAGCAAGTTTCATTATCCAACCTGTATCTCAGAAAACACTCTCTGTTTACTCTGTTCAGGCTGATATATCCAAATGCCTAGGATGGATAAATTACAAGCAGTATAAGTTTATTCCTCACTGTGGTGGAGGATAGGGCTTATAAGGTCAAGGTGCCAATAAACTTTCCTTGTGGAAAGAGTGGGTCCTCTTAGATGATACTTGTTGGACACATGACAGATGTTCAAAGGAACTTCTTGACCCCTTTGCTGTAAGTCCACTGATCTTGTGCCTGATAGTTGAACCTTCATAAAGTAATAAACTCCCAGAGGCTCCTCCTCTTAAACCATTGTGGCAAGTAATAGGTTTCAACATATTCACTTCTGGGAGCATTCTGAATGCTGTCAACATCAGTTACCATTCCCTCCTGATAGCAATCTTCCTGCTGTGTGCTGCTTGCTCTTTCCAGCTCACCCAGTCTCATATTTTTCCTACCCCAAGACACATAACACTATCTGTTAGTTCAGTTGCACTGCTGTTTTCTTTTAATCTATAAACTATCTTTTTTTCTGTACCCAAGTTCCCATTTTCCTGTTCTTGGGACCCTTTCCTTCCTACTAGTTTGCCTTGTTCAGTCGCGATATGAGGGTTTGTGGCCAGTGTTATTGCAAGTTGTTATGCCATGTTCGGTTGACATCCCCCAGGAGGCCTGCTCTTTTCTAAAGTGATACGAAACAGGAGTAGATCTGGGAGAGAAGAGAGGTGTGCAGTGCAGAAAGGAAAAACTGGTAGAGATGTAATGTATAAGACAAGAATACATTAAAATGATAAAATTAAAGTAAAAGGGTTGAGCTCCCGATATAGCAGCACACATGAAGAAATTCTGATTGTTGGAAAGAAGACAGTTAGAATCTTATAATAATAATAATGGTGATGATGATGATGATGATAATTATAATAATAATATTTGTTTGATGGGGAACTGGCCTTTGAGAGGCTGGACCAGGTAGGGCACAGCGTTGGGTGCCAAAAAGCCATATTCCTGCCTGCTTGCTCCCTCTTCTCACCCGCCACGCCTGGATGTTGGACCTTCTGCCTGTTTCCTCATTGTGATCTGTGAGTTTCCCTTTTAATAAAGAAAAACCTTAGTATACCCGAGTCAAAGCTAGTGTGGGATTATTTGATTCACATTCCCCCATCTGATGCATTCTGTGTCATTTGTTCCTCTCCTTTGTGTTGCTACTGTGAGACCATTGTCTGTCCAGTTCTAGAACCCTCTTCATACATCTTGAAAGCCACCTCTTGCTATAACTCATTCTTTATCTTACCTATAGTCTTCTCTCAATTTCTTATAGTATCACAATTTAAATAAGGGTGTAGCTGAATTGAAGAACTGAGCACGATCATCAACAAGAGACAAAAGAAAAATTAAGATGTTATGGCTTGGATCTGGAACATCCATCCCCCAGATGTTCATGTGTTGAAGACTTGGTTCCCAATGCAGCAATGTTCAGAGATGGTTTCTAGCAACCTCATTCCACTTCTATTACTGTAATAAAACCCTCTGATGAAAAGGAACTTAGGAAGGAAGATGTTTATTTAACTTACACTTATAGGTCACTGTTGTGGAATATTTAACTATGTAAAGATGTGTTATATTTGTTTATGCTGCAGAATGCTACTTTAACTGTGTAAAGGTGTTTTACATTTGTTTCTTCTGCCTTTGTTAACAATGTAAAGACGTGTAACACTTGTTTTGCTGCATTTGTTTAGTTATGAAAAGTATGTGTTGCTGTTTCACCTTGCCTGCTGAGGGTACATGATAGGTCTAATAAAAAGCCAAACGGCGAATAGCTGGGCAGAAGAGGTACAGAAAGGGATGTCAGCTCGAATAAATCAATCTTTCCTCAAGCTCCCTTCCTCACACATTTTCTCACAGAGATGGAAAACTAAACTAAACAAGAAAATAAAAACATACTCTTTTGGCTCACTGTTGATGGTATAGAGAAGTAAATTGTGGGGTGGAGAGATATGGCATAGGACATACTTCGTGTTTCTTACCTGGTTGTAATTCCCAGTTGGCATTATTTCTCCACATAGTGCCTTGTCCTAACAAGGTCCTTAACATGGTGACTCTGAGTGCCTTCTATGTGTATATAAACATTTTATAAGGAACTTTGCGTAACTTCTCAGGAGCAGATGCCAGGACAGGGTATGTGAGGTTTAGGAGTTACTTTTCTTCTGTTAGTAGTAAACCAACAGAAAATGAGAGACTAGTGTCCAGATATAATGTTATCTCAGAAAAGTGGGATTTAAAGTAAATGTCTCTTAGATAGCTCAAAGAACTCCATGAGTTCCAGGGTACTGAATACAATACCTGAATGCAGCAAGCCCCTGGGGAATTCTAAGCCCTCAATGCCACCTACACCAGTGAATGGGACTAAGGCACCTGAGTGAGCCAAGACAGCCGCATTAGAAACCATTTTCTCTGTCAGAATTGAGTGATTCATCCAGAATGAGCCATGAGAGGACCACACTGTAGAGAGGTTTTATGGGATAAGCTGTAAGAAAATTAACCACGGTGGTGGGAGGAAAATAGTTTTCTTAGACTCTCAAGGTAGAAATTTGTATATTTGGGATTTAAAACAAGAGTTGTTTTTCAACAAATTATATTCAAGTTTTAGCTTGTGAGGCAAATATGGACTTCAGAAAGATTAAGAAGTAGACAATTAAGAGCAAATTGTTTTCTGTATTGAATAAGAGCCAGAAATCCGCTCAAATGAACAAATGCACATATGTACATGCATCAGTTATTTAATCATATGCCACACCAGCTTCATCTTTTACCCTGCAGATTTATTCAAAAGCATTTGATAAAGTGGTTTGAACGTTACAAGATTAAACCCCTAAACACACTTCCACTCAGCATCTAAGACCGTAGGTCTCCATCTATATAATAACCTCAGCAGCATGAGGATACTCAGGAAATGTCAGGCCCAGGAAATGGTACTACTTAGCACAGCCTGGTATTAGTTGCTTTTTCATGCCTGTGATAGAATAGTTGAAGAAACACCTTAGAGGAAAGAGTTACTATGGTTCTTAGTTTAAGGATACAGTCCATCATGGTGAGGACATAGTGGCCCATGTGGCTTTCACCTGTGACAGTGAGAACTTGCTTTTATCTCGGTGGAATGAAAAAGAAGGGCATGTGGTAAGAAGGACACCTGTTTGTCTTCTCGGCCACCCAGACTCCCAAAATAATCATATGGAAACTATATTATTTAAACCACTGCTTGGCCAATCACTTAAGAGTATTGCTAGCTAGCTTTTACATCTACAATTAGCCCATTTCCATTATTTTCTATTTTACCATGATGCTTATGGCCTACCCACAAAGTTCCAATTGGCAGCTCATGTCTTTCCCCTCTGGCGGCTACATGGCATCTCCTGACTCTGCCTTCTTTCTCCCAGCATTCAGTTTAGTTTTTCCCTGCCTTGTTCTACTCTGCTCTATCACAGGCCAAGCCAGCTTTTGTATTCATTAACCAATAAAAGTAGCACCTATAAAGAAGGCCTTCCCACACCAAGGGAAGGCTCAGCTGGCTTCCCTGTTTTCTTCAGCCTGAGACTCCATCACGGTATGTATTGCCTCAGGCCCCAAAGTCTCTTCTTAGTTAAACATTTCTGGAAACTCTCAAAGACACTCTCAGAAGTGTTTCCCAGGTGATTCCAAGTCCAGAGGATGGTGATGTTGACCAACCATCATAGCATTCTATAGCAAAAATTTCCCGAAGGACTCAACACTAGCTGTAGACTGTGTGTGTGTGTGTGTGCGCGCGCGCACGTGTGTGTTTGTGTGTGTATGTGTGTTTTGGCCCAGGTCATGAATGAGTTAGAATTTGCCTTGGAATGTCACATCACTTTAATTTTTCTACTATATTTAGAATACAATGCCCTAAATGCCACTGGGACAATCACCCCGACTTTCACGACACTAATGTTTTCGTTGGGTTTCTGTCAGTGGTCTTGTATATTATTTTTATAACTTTATATATGTCCCCTTCTATTGCTAATAGTAAGACTTAATTAGGAACACAGGCTCTAACATCTTGGTTTCTGGTTGAATCCCAGGTGTACTTTCTAGCTTCAGGAACTTCGTATTTTGTTTAAACTTTCTGTATCTCAGTTTCATCCAAGCAATAGAACTAATGGTTTCATGAATATTACGGATGCTATCCAATGCACAGAAACAACTGTGTTTTGGTTATTAGTAGTGGAAAATACACTTCACTTTATTGTTAGAGCAGGAAGGACAATTTTAAGTGATTTCTGTCTCTCTAGTAATAAATGATAAGGATATAATTTTCAAATTAAATTATAATAATCATTAAAGTATCATATACTGACCGCTTTTTGAGATACAGTAATGTAGTCTTTAATTTCTGTACATTGTGCTCAACATTTTGCTGTCCCAACACTATAATGGCAAGATCATAAGCTAGTGAATTGCCTTGCTTAAGTGTAATGCCAGCTAAT
Source organism: Bramus lutescens (assembly GCA_001685075.1). Lineage (NCBI taxonomy): Eukaryota > Metazoa > Chordata > Mammalia > Rodentia > Cricetidae > Bramus > Bramus lutescens. The sequence goes on along the minus strand of LOEQ01006478.1, from coordinate 190,088 downwards.
AGTAAAAGTAGAAGTTATGTTTTTGCGGACTTGGTAACAAAGATATCTTGATTTATTACCCACATTGCCACTTATAAGCAATTCTGAGCTTATCACATGTCTGTAATCACATGAGCTGTAATTTTCTTATGTGTTTAATGGGGACAATAATTGTCATATTGAGACACGTTTCTAGGTTTCCTTTCCTTTTCTGATACCCAGCAAGCCCTTTAAGCATGTTATCCTGGAGAACAAACAAAACATTCAGTCATTACCTTGTATTTATCGTAGACTACTGGGCTTTTAGTTATAGTACTGAAACTTATTGAGCACTCATAATTTCCCTCATGTTAAGCCTAGTGCAATTACTTTATCATGTAGCATGAGCCAGATTCCTCTGTCTTTATTCTAGGTTTCCATGGGATATATACTCTTTTTAGATGACACATAGATATGCACTTCAAAGGATAAAGGATTTGGAATATTTGTATTTATTTATGGGAGTTGTTTTGTTTGTATTTTATCGTCAGTTAAAAGTTGGCAAGCATTTTGAGAAGGGGCAGCATGCCGTGTGGGCAGAGCATGTGTGATGGAGTGAAGTAACCTGTCCTTGGCTGCTGCAGGAATATGGCATCGAGAAATCCAGCTGACATGTCTACACCCTAGTTTTCCCTTTTGTGCCTGAAAACTGAGAACTTAGTAGAGTTTCTGTGCTATTTCCTCTCTTATTTTCTCACTTCTTTTCTTTTCCTTCACCTTCCAAGTCCTCCTTCACCCCCATCCATCATTCTTTCTTCTTGAGTCTCGAACCAGCGCTTGGTATGTGACTCAAGACTGGGTTGAGTAAAATACCTTTAGAGACATTTTAGATCAATGAGACTGCATCAACTCCTTTTAATGACCTGGGAAATGCTGCATCCATGTTCATCATTTTATCCCTGGCAAGGGCTTTATGTAAACTTGGAAGTATCTACCTTTCTATATAGTAATGCCACATTTCTAGAAAACTGTCCTTTCTCCAGAAATAGCTACACTTTGAATTTTTTTTATAAGAACAAAAAACATCTTTTGCTCCATGGTGGGGCAAAGGGTGAACATTGCCAACCCTGTGGTAATGGGAAGCAATGAAATAGACACTGCTGCCTTAGACAGAGGTCAGGTATCAGATGCCTGAGTGGCTGAGAAATTATGCACAAGAATTGGGCTGACCTTTTTTCATTACCATGACCCATAAAAAAGCACAAATCCACTTTGCTGATAGCATAGTTTTATTGAGAGTCACCTCCTTAGACATGCTTGAGAATGAAAGCATGGATCCTTCCATTTTAATCTCCTGGTAGTTGCTAAGAGCATTTAGTTTTGTTTTTTCCTCTCAATCTAGCATATGTTAAGATACACCCACAACCTAATTCCCTGAAGTAGTTACTCAAAACTGATGTAATATTTTCATTCCTACATTAAACTTGAGTGGAATACAACTTAGTTGGATGCTTAAGTAAATAGATAGCAATTTACCTAGTATTTCAAAATTATAGAGTGGCCCACACAGAGCTGTGGGAGATAAGAAAACACACACTGAGGAGATTCAAGTGTATATATGAGCCTAGGAAGCCAGCACTTACAAGGGCTACTAGATCAGCAGGTACTCTTTGAACAACCCGTGAAAATATACATTGAGGGGACAGGTTGGAGACATAAGAATGAATAGTGAGAAAGGCAGGATTCAAGAAAGATGATATATTTGAATCTTGCAGGTCTTTGAGCCTTAGAAAGAGCATGAGGGATGACCAGCTATTTGGCAATGATTGGCAATTGTTCTTAGTCTGGAAGTGACTACAATTTTCTTCTCTATATTTTATAAAATCCTTTGAGATTAATGTTTTTTTAAAAATCTATAGATGTGGTAGTACATGCCTATTCGTCTTGGTACTTAGGAGGTAGAGACTAGAGGATTGCAAATTTGAAGCCAACCTGGGATACACAATGAATTCCAGACCAGCATGGTCTGCGTAGTAAGACTCTGTATAAAATTAATAAGTGAATAAAATCAGAAAACAGCTCCAAACTTCATGCTCACTTCCTGGCTGTTTCCCTTGCTTCACTTGTCAGAGACTATTGAAATGAAAAGCTTTTTGATTAGATAGACTTGAAGCTCAGTTTTATTTGAAGGAACATTCCCCACAGCTAGAACTGAGTCTTTAAAATTTTCCAGAAAACTCAGTGTAGGATCCCAACAAATGAATATAGAGAGAAAGGGTTCTAGCAAGTGTGATTGGAAGAAATTGTCTTTGGACATCATAAAAGCCATCTGTGCCTACCATGAGTTTCTTCTTATCCCCTTTGCCTTGGGACATTGGTTTCCAGGAACATGACAGAAAAGGAAACCACCCCACCCAAAGCTTTAGCTAAGTCACAGATGGGCAAGCCCTGGTGTAGGAGACTTTTCTGCTCATGTGCTGTTTTCATTGGTTAGTGAATAAAGAAACTACTTTGGGCCTGATAGGGCAGAACTTAAGGAGGTGGAGAAGACAGAACTGAATGCTGGGAAGAAGGGCAGAGTGGGAGAAGCCATTGATCCTCTGCCTTAGATGGATGCTGGTAAGAATCTCTGGTAAGTCACTGCCATGTGACGATACACAGATTAATGGAGATGGGTTAAAGTAATATGTAAGAATTAGCCAATAAGAAGCTAGAGCTAATGGCCAAGCCATGTTTTAATTAACACAGTTTCTGTGTGGTTATTTCAGGTGTAAGCTAGCTGGGTGGCCAGGACAAACAAGCAGCCTCTTCTCCCTGCAACAAAGCACCTGCAGAATTCTGGCAGGGAAGATGCTATCTAATTGCAATGAAACTGAAGGGGAGAGCTGGAATTGGAAAGCAAGAAAAGAAAAGTCTGCCCAGGATTATTTAGGGACATATCCTTGTCAGAGATCAGGTGGGAAGATCTGGATGAGTCTCCACCAAGAAAAGACAATCCAAGTTCTTATGGACCTTGTATCACCCCTGCTTCATAAATACCCTGGCTGGTAGTGTTAATGACATTTCCCAGATGGGTAGAAATGCTGAGGGTGTGCGTTCCCTCTTTCATAGTTACTCTCTGTATGTCAGCTGCAGCTTAAAGAAGAACACAGCTGGTCCTTTCTTGCACAAATCTGTAGTTCTCTTAACATTTTCTGCCTCTATGACTGATCCCCTTTAGGTTTTATTTGTACTTATGTGTACATGTGTATGTGTCTGAGTGTGGATTTGTGCACATGAATGCTGAGCCCAAGGAGGTCAGAAGTAGACATTGTCTCCCCAGGACTAGTGTTATAGACAGCAGCAAACTCCCTAGTGTAGTGATATGGGAGCGGGCCTGCTTTTCAACCCGCCCAGATCCCGCACGGCTAGCTTATA
>LOEQ01006478.1:163239-184453 GCA_001685075.1 Bramus lutescens | reverse complement strand
CTTTATTAACCAATGAAAGTAACATATAGACAGATGACCCTCCTACATCACCCTAGCATGTGCATTGGAACAAAACTTGGGTTCTCTGTACTAGCCATATGCTCAGCTGCTTCGCCAGCCTCCATGATAAGCCTCTTTTAAATTAAGCTAAAATGTACTATGACCTTTCTGTCTGCAAAGCACACAGTTGTGCTAGACACAGAAGATTACTGCAAGAAGCATGAACTCTGGCTCCCATTTCTTGGGAACTCCAGTTTGGAGAAGGGGTGCAAGTAACTTGGAAGAGAATTCTAATGAAAAGTAAATCCTAGTAAGTATTATAACACAAGTAAGGAGACAGTATCTTACATAACAAATGCACATGTGTACCAAATATGTACATGCACTTATGCATACATGTACTAAGTGATGGTGTGTACAATAAAATGAGATCTCTCGGTTTATATCACGTGTCTCCAGTACACCTGTTATCACAGTTTAACTGAAGAAGTAGACATTCTAGAAAGTTCCTGCTTCTTGGGAGAAAATGAGGGCACATTTTACATAATTTACATATTTTTTTCAATAACGTGAGAAAAGTTTAAAGCCCTGGAGAGAAAAGGTGTTACTGCATAATATACTATGATAAATTTAAAAATATTATTTTCAAAATTCAAGAACGGAATGTTTGCTGTCAATTCTGTTGAAATAATTGCAGAGTGCAAGTGATCTTAACAAATGCGATACATTTCGCAAAGCATGACAGGCATGCAGTAGGAGTTAGTCAGTCAGTGTGAAAATGGAAGCAGGGTGAACGGGGGACATCTGGGCAGTTTTTCCAGATGTTTAGATTTTTGGTAATAGAAGTAGAATAACCCAACACTTAGTGATGACCTCCCTTCAGAGAGTACTATTCTGGCAATATGATGACAACCAGATACAACGGCATTTGCTGTGCAGGACTAGCAATTAAATTTGAGAAATGGGCCAAGATGTGCCAAGGAACACCTGGATGACTTGAACAAAAGTCAGGGTGTTCCAAAAGCTGGGAGTGGGGAGGAACAGAGTGGCCCTGAGGTTTGCAGGAGGAAGTGAGGTTTTAGTGAGCTTTATGGACCAGATGGAAATGAGACATGTGGAAAGGCAAGCTTCCATTCCAGATTGAGAAATACCATGCTGCTCCTCATGTGCTCCAAACACTGCACTTTGAATTCAACTTCAGCGGAAGTTAATAACCTCTTACAGTCTACGGAAGCCCACAGGTCAAGGTTAAGATGCCCTGTTCTAGCATTTGTGAAATTGCAGTATTGAAAGCTTGTTGAGTAAAACAGGTTTCGTTTCTGTTCCCTAACAGACTGGGGCGCAGCACACACTACTGGGTGTCTATAAAACCTCTTCTGCCTTCCCAATTGCTTAATTATATGAACTAATTACCCAGCTATAAACACCACCGTGATAAGCCCCATTTCCATTCACCATGCTTTGCTTCTGAATGCTTAGTTTTGTAGTTCTATTTAGACTAATATGATGGAAAATAATGATTGTGGGTTCTATTGAAACAGATTATTGCCATGCCACTGCTTTTTATTGCTAATATATTTGTTTCTTTCTATTTTGCAATAAGCAAAAACTTAAAGTATCAAATAATTAAATTTCAGAGCTCCGGAAATAAAACATGCTTACAAATATTCTATAATAATATGTAAAGTTACAGTGCTTTAAGCTCTTCAACTTAATTTGTTACTCATGAAAGAATGGAGGCTGAAATTAAGATTTTACGGATTAATGGAGTAGATTAAATATCTATATTCTATTCCTATCTAACTTTATATGTTAATAAAAGAACTATGTGGTTTAGGCATAATAGTTCACTCTTGCTCAAGGCTATTAGTTTTGTAAAAGCAAGTCCAGTTTACTATCAGGAACTAGAATTCACAGAGAACATAACATTTCTTCACTATTTGGCCCCAGGTTATTGCAGTATCAATAAACTTGTATGGTTTGAGACAAAGTGCACAATGTTGTACAACATTCCAGCTTGTAGATTTGGTATTTCCTGGTGCAATAGCATTTCTACAGTGGGATCCCTGTCTTCTTGAAGCAGAGCCCATATTTGAGACTCAAGGATGGTGCCCATTAGCGCTTTAAATGCAAATAGTGTCTTAGAACAACTGCTATCATGGTGACTCACCAGTTGGAAAATGGCTACTAATGGGAACATCATGTTTAGCTGAGAACAATCTGGTGTGGTAAGAACTAAACCATCCCATTCTCTCTGGCCTTTTCTATGCATTGTAGTAAGAGCAGACAATCCTCCAGCCATCAAATAATTCTTCCAGAATCAACGGGGAAAAGCTGAGCATACACCAGGCTAGGTTCTGAATCTCCAGGTCCAAGGCAAAACGACAGTGTCGAGCCTCTTATTGAAAACTGATTTAGAATTTCAAGAAGGAAAGAGCAGGGCATCAAACCAAGTACAAGGTCTTTCTCAATGCAGGGCCTTGTGGGACTACTGTGGCTTTGTCTGTAAAATGGGGTGACTGAACACACCAATCCCTCAGCAGTCTTCTAAATTCTACTTTCTGTCATTTGTACTGTAGCTTCTTTTGTAATCTAGTATTGTTCAACTGTAAAATGAAAAGATTATTTTTCTCTAATACCTTTCCCTGTGCTCCTGTCAATCATGAGTAGCAGCATTTTATCCTTCCTCGGAGCCATTTGATTTTTTTTTCTTACTCCCTTGTACAACTATCACCAAGATTTATCTCTTATATTAGTTTGTGTTTATTCCCTTTTTACTGCTGTCATGGCTAAGGTCCCATTCCAGAATCTGAGGTATGACAGCTTTTAGATGATGGTCTCATTTATAATCATCATCTAATACACTCTGACAAACCAGCACAATGTAATTTAATAGCCAGACATAATTTCTCACACCTAAAGATGTCTTGCTTTTGACAAAGAATACAATAATACACACTGGAGAAAAGACAATGTCTTTAACAAATGATGGCTAGGTGAAAGGAGAAGAATGAAAAAATTCTTGTCTATTACCCTGTATAAAACTCAAATACAATCGAATCAGGGACTTAATGCTGCCCCCCCCATGCACTAGAATCCAGTTCGTGAGCTTTGGGCAAGGGGCTGGAGGTTGAGGAAACACACACACACACACACACACACACACACAGACACGTGGACGTCTAATCACTGGTACAAAGCCCTTCTTTAACAGCACCATGGAGGCTTAAATACCCAGCAGTCAATGGCTAACAGGTGAAAATCCCATCCTCTGATCCTCTAGGTAAGGTACAGCTTTTAGTAACTTCAATTAGAAGGTTCTAGACAGGGAAGAGCAGCTGAAGGCCAGGACTCAATTGGTCCCAACACTTAAGACCAGATGCTCTGAATCTGACAGAAAAAAACAAACAACAACAACAATAACAAAAAAACAGTGAGCAATAGCCTTGAACTCACTGGCACAGAAAGGTTTTTCTAAACAGAGCACCAATAGAACAGGCACTAAGATCAACAATTAATAAACGGGACCTCATGAAACTGGAAAGTTCTGTAAGGCAAAGGATACCATCATTCTGGATACAGAATGGGAAATACATCTTTACCAATTCTCCATCTGATAGATAATTTGTAGTGATATGGGGAGCGGGCCCTGCTTTTCATCCGGCCCAGCTCCTGCACGGCTAGCTTATACCCAGAAATAACAACAAATTGTTTTCATTTAAGCACTGCCTGGCCCATTATATCCAGCTTCTTCTTAGCTAACTCTCNAGTTTCTTTATTAACCAATGAAAGTAACACATAGACAGATGACCCTCCTACATCAATAATTGGCAGCTAATATATGTATACATATATACATTTATAGCTATATTATAGATACATATATAAACAAAAAGCAACCGAATTAAAAAATGGAATATACAACTAAAACGAGAGTTCCTCAAAGATGAAACACAAATGACTGAAAAAGTGTGATCTTGTTGGATTAGGTATGGCCCTCTTGGAGGAAGTGTATCACTAAGAAAGGGCTTGAGGTTTCAGAAGCTCAAGCCACGCCCATTATCTCACTCTCTTCCTGTTGCTGGCTGGTCCAGGTGTAGAACTCTCAGCTATCTCTCCAGCATCATGTCTGCCTGCATGTCACCATTCTTTCCACCACGACAGCAGTGGACTAAACCTCTGAACTGTAAACCTGTCCCAATTAAATGTTTTCATTTGTAAGAGTTGCTGTGATCATGATATCTATTCAAAGCAATAAAACCCTAAGACAGAAATTGATACCAGGGGTTGGGACATTGCTGTGACAGGCCTGATCACGATTTTGTTTGGAGGAATATGGAACACTTTGGGACTTTTGACTAGAAAAAAAAAGAACATTTTAAATGGGGCTTAATGGGTCATGCTAATAGAAGCATGGAAAATTGTTTCTGAGAGTGGTTTGAGCTGTAGATGCCTAGCCCGAGATGTTTCAGAGGAGAAAGATATTTGTATGGGACCTGGGGACTGACCTTGTGATATTTTGGCAAAGAATATAGCTCCTTTCTGCTTTTGTTCAAAAAAGCTGCCCCAGGCTAAATTGAAGAGTTACAGATTATTATCTGTGGCATAAGAGATTTCCAGACAGTCTAGTATTGATTGTGTTGCTTGGTTATAAGTGCCTACACTTATGCAGATCTATAATGAAATGGAGCAAGCCGAGCAAGGAAAAATACAAAATGTACAGTTTGAAAAGAAAGGTGGCATCGGGGAGTCTTAAGCAGTTAAATCCTATGTTTAAGTAGACCATTGTGACATCAGACATGGAGATGCAAGTTTGGAGTCTGCCAAGCTGGTTTTCTGTCTTTCTTTGGTCCAATGTTTCTTCACTATGCTTCATTTCCTCCCCTTTTGGGATGGATATATATGTATACATCCTCTGCCATTAAATGTTAGAAATATGTGATCTGCTTTTTTATTTTCATTTTATAGGCGTATATAGTTAAGAGATTGTATGAGTCTCCAAGAGACTCCAGACTTTTAAACAGTGCTGATACTGTGATAACTACAAGGACTTTTGAAGTCAGACTAAATATACTTTTCATTATGAAACTACTACAAACCTGTGTGGATCAGGGAATGGAATACAGTGGTTTGAATGAAAATGGACCCATAGGCCCATAAAGAGTGGTACTATTAGGAGGTGTGGCCTTGTTGGAGGAAGTGTGTCACTAGGAGGGCCTTTGAGGTTTTAGAAGCTCAAGGTAAGCCCAGTGCTGCTTGATGATTTAGAGGTAGGCCTCCCAGCTAACTCTCCAGCACCACATCTGCCTGCATGTTGCCCCATGCTTCCTGCCATGACAACAGTGGATTAAATGTCGGAACTGTAAGCCAGCCTCAGGCAAATGTTTCCTTTATAAGAGTTGTCATGCTCATGACTTCTATTCATGTAAATAAAACCCTAAGTAAGATACATGTCTTTCTCAAGAGAAAGTTTTTGTGAATTTGAGTGTGTGTGTGTGTGTGTGTGTGTATGTGTGTGTGTACATATGCACACACTTAGATACAGACTTAGGAGTTCTTAAGACCACAAGAATAAGCGTAAACTGTAAATCATATTAATAGGAAACTATGAACGTATTGAGAAAACTGTGGACATATTGAGGAAACTGAGGACATGTTGAGGAAACTGCGGACATATTGAGGACTTGTTCCCTAAAAATTAGACTTTGACTTTGAACAATGGAGAAGAAATCTACAGTTGAAACTGTTTCACATAAAATGGTTATGCTCCTCATGTTATGGCAGTTGGAACTTATAGCACACAGAAAGTAAAATTATAGTCATTCTCTGAAATACTTCAATCATTAAGACATCCATGGGCTCACGTATGGAAGACCCTTAGCTGATTCTCAAATGTATATTGGGTATAGACATTGATATATATATATATATTTAAAAATCAACAGCAAGGAAAATTCTGTTTATCTTACAATTAATGTTTTAAAGCAATTAGCAATGAGTAGTAGAGTTGATAAGGGAAGGGAGAGAGCAAAAAGAGGGTGGAGGAATGGAGTAAACAGAGTATATTGTGCACATTTATGAAACTGTGAAACAGCAAAATTAATCTCTTTCTCTGTGTGTAATATAAAGCCTAAATATAGACCTTAGTCACCTAATGCTGTCATTTCTTTATTTTGCATCTTTCTTAACTTTTTGAGACCTTTATACAACATGTTTTATTTGTATTTGCCCCTCCCCTTACTCTCTCATATTCACCCGTCTGTACCCACCCATCTTTATGTCCTCAGCTGATGCTGCCCATGTGTGCATGCATGTGTGGTCTTCCGCTGGAAGGTGGTTGCTCTAACAGGGGCTACGTGTTAAAGAAAATTAATTTCCCTCTCTTAGAAGCTACCAGTTGCCAATAGCGCCTTATATAAGGGTGGGACTCCATGCCCAATTCTCCTTTCTACATTTGAATTTTATCTGACTTGAGTCTTCACAGCCTTATGCATGAAGTCTCAGCTGCTGAGAGTTCACATATGTCCATGCCCTGCTGTGTCCAGAAAACACTGTTTCCTTCTAGTCTTCCATTGTCTTTCATTCATGCAATCTTTCTGTTTTCTTTTTCCCGATGGTCCCCGAGCCTTGGAAGGACATGATTGGATACAGATGGCCTACATCACACTTAACATTTTATTATAGTGTCTTATTCTTTGAATATTGACTACTTGTAGGCATCTGTGTTAATCACTACTGAAACAAGAAGCTTCTCTGATGAAGGTTGACAAAGGTACTAATCTATAGGTACAATGCTACTTCAGTCAAAGCCATTTAACATGTCTGCTTTGCAGAGTAATGGCATTAGACTCTTCCGTAGGGTCTATGTCCTTTCTGGCCACAGGTTCCTGATGCTGGTGTTATGTATGGTTAAGGAGTGGCCATTAAATTCAATCAGAAAGTGGCAGATTACTCCCAGACATTCATGCCAACTAGTTCACTGATGGGAATATTTCGCCAGACTGTTGCTTATTGTAGCTTGCATGGTAAACAGTTGGATAAGATATGTGGTGGTGGTTACTTTTCTCCTTCTGTTGCCCACATAACACATTATCCACCACGAGAGCTACCCATAAGGGATGAAGCTTCCTAGTCAGTTTCAACTTTATTTCTCCATGTTCTATGACTCAAATATACAGTCTCTTCAGCAACAGGCTTTTACCCCAATGTTACGAAGGTTATAGCCATAGCCTATAATTTTTGGGAGGTTATGTGACCCCAGTGGCAAACAAATCCAAATGAGGAAACCTATTTCTGGTGCTGGGCTTTATATTTGTTTGTCTGTGGCATCTAGTAGGAGCTTTGTTGCCCTGTTATTAGGTAATACCGCTTAAACTCTACTTTGTGCTTGTTTATATTTTAGAAAGCTTCTACAGTAGGTTTCTATATAACCTTTTGTAATTTTTTTAATGCTAGTTATCCTTCCCCTCATTTTCTCTTCACTCTATTCTCCAAATGCTCACTATATGTAAAGTTAAAAACCTTATTATGTGGCTGACCTTTTTGGCAATGAGATGTGTACTGTATTCTTAATTCTGATAAACATCACTTAAACGATTCTATTTGTGAATACTGAAATACAAAACTACAGAAAAGATGATATACTTTACAAAAGCTCATTATTGTGTTATTCTTTTAAATGTCAGTCTGCTTTTATGTATTTGTGTATTCAATCTTTCAAAGAAACCTACAATTTAAAACTTGATTTACCAAACATAAATAAGTAGGATTTTTGGGGGTTTTTTTCCTCTATATTCTGGATTTATAACAAAGAGGCATTTTATATAAAAATTACAGATTTTAGGATTTATTTGTTTATGCATTTCTTTATATTTATACACTTATTCATGTATTTACAAAGAAGTTCAGCTAACATCTAAATTCCTTCTTTCCTCTCTTCTTTCCTTCATCCCTAACTTTGTTTCCCAAGTTGTCCTCTGAATGTACACGCAGTTACTAAAAACTAACTACACTTGGAGCTGGAGCATCATGCCGGAGATAAAGAGATGAACCAGGCAGGGCAGGTTCTAGGCCCTATAAAAGTTACAGTCTGCTGGAGGTGTAAGCAAACAGGTAGGAATTCCAAGTCAGTACAGTGACAAGGGAAGTCGTGAATCCTTGGGGATCGTATTGAGACCTTCAATTCAGAGTTTATATTAGTGCTGTCTAAGCTGAGGTCTTGAGGATCAGTTGTAGCTGCCAGGAAGGAAGAACAGTAGAACATTTCACCTGGAGGACACTGTGGATGCAGGTCCAGATGTAAGACTGTACACTTAACCTTTGAGGATTTAATAATTGGATGGAGTTGACAGATCAATCTACAGAGTTGGTAGGATGCCAGAAAATGAACTTACTAGAACTTTGTTACATTTATCTGAATTTTATATTTTCATTTTGTAAAATTACATTTTGGGGGTGATGTGAGAGGTCCTTCTTTCTATGTGTTGCTTTCATTGGTTAAATAAAGAAGCTGCCTTGGCCTTTTGATAGGGCAAAACTTAGATAGGCAGAGAGACAGAGCTGAATTCTGGGAGGAACAAGGCAGAGGTAGAGAGAGCCGCCATGGAGCCAGCCACCTGGTCAGACATGCTGAATCTTTCCCGGTAAGTCATGACATCGTGGTGAAATACAGATTAAGAGAAATGGGTTAATCAAGACGTGAGAATTAGCCAATAAGAGGCTAGAGCTAATGAGCCAGGCAGCAATTTAATTAATACATATCTCTGTGTGATTATTTCGGGCATAAGCTAGCCCGGTGGACAGGACGATAAGCAGCCTGCGGGCCCGGATGTAAGCCAGCCAGGTAGCTGGGACTCAGCCCGCAGCCACTCCTCATTACTACATGGGGGAAGAGAATTTCATACTTGAGTACTGTATTTACAAAATTTCTGTACCTCCATCTCCTCCTCCAACTCCTTCTGTGATCACTTGTGCTCCTAATCAAATTCATGACCTCTTTTGAGATTATTATTGTTATATATACAAACATACACATCAGCATGTGTAAACATAACATGCTGAATCCATTGAGTGTTGTTCTCATGTATATTTGATCATCAATGTTCACCAAGATGCATCTATATTTTCTAATGTTTAATGCTCTCTTGATTATTTGCCAAACATGAAGTAAGAGATTTGGAAACAATTGCAGTCCATATGGTTCCAGTAAAGATGCCGGTGAAAGTGGTTGAGGCTTAAGGATAGCTGCTTTGCTCTAACATTCTTAGTGCACATAAATTGCCAGCACTGGTCAGTGAGTTGCTTAGAGCATAACTGGGTTTACCATTAGGGTTCCATTTTGTATGAGTACCTCTTGGCAATCCAGGGTTTGGAAAGATTTCTGTCAGCTCTTGTCATATTTGAATCAAAAAACACACTTAAGTTTCTGTTCGAGGGATTGACAGAAAGTTAAATTAGTTTGAAAAATGAGGACTTCATGCATATATAATATAGAGCCAATAACCTCAGCATTTGTCTTGTACAGAAGGTAGCAGAGGGCACCTTCATTTCTAGTCTTTGCCTGATTTTTTTTTCACTTGGGTAAGAAAATTGCCAAGATTACTTAATTTGAAGGTATGGCTTCCAGTATTACATCAGGACTCAGCTTCTTTAGCCTTCCAATAGGAACTAAAGGCTTGCAGCTCTGCAGAAATCTCTTAGGTTTCCAATACCAAATTGGGATGACTGAGCCATTCAGCTGTGAAGACTATGCAACCACTGGTTCTCAGTTTCTCCACTGCATGATTATCCAGACTGCATTCTGTAAACAAATCAAGTAAATCTCCTTTTATTATATATTCATTCTACTGCCTGTGTTACTCTAGAAAACTCCGACTTACACATCTTACAAGGAAAACAAGAATATGGAAAGAATCACAATGAGGGAGTGGAAGACTGAAGTGCCATAGCTCTAAGAGGAAGGGAAACATCTGTTTGGCCAGTAGCCAGAGTCAGAAGAGGCATCTTGAGACATCAGGGTACCACGATGCATCAAGGGAATCCTGAGAAGGATATTGCCTTAATGGTGGAACAAATTAGTTCTACACTAAAAGTGTCTTAGCCTCTCTACAAAGTTAAAAGTGGTGTTTGAAAGAATAAAACTACGCCAAATAAAATTCTCCCAAGAAGAATGCAACAACATCTTTTAAATGAGTGCATCTAAAATGCCCTAAAGAAATACTCAGTATTCTAAAGAGCAGGAACATATGACCCATAACCAGAAGGGAAGGGAAAAAAAGTCTCATAAGTGAATCAGACGATATAACTAGTAATTGAAGGGGTTAAACAGGAATTTTAGGAGTATTTATGTGTGTGAGAAGGTGAAAGAAGTATGTATATTGTAAGGGGTGAGATAATAAATGAACTGATAAAAGCAGACATTCAAAACAAATGTGTGGCAGTGAGGTCTACAGTATACTAAACATTTATGTTGTGAAGGGTGAGCTAGAAATGAACTATTTCAAGAAAACATAATCAGACTTGAAACGAAAGTGATGTAGTTGAGTCATGTGTTAATTTATTTTTTAGATTTTGAGGAACCTCAGTCCTGATTCCTAAAGTGGCAATAACTAATTTATAGTCCTCATCAGCAGTATATAAATGCTTCCTTTTCCATTGCATTCTTATTAACAATTATTTTCTTTATGATAGCTACTTTAACTGGGGCAAGGTAATCATATGAGACAATATAATCCAGACCTGGAAAGGCCAATATCATAATTTTTAATCTCATTTGTGGAGCCTGTGTTATATACAAGGGACAGAGAGCACAGACGGGAGATTGGAAGGAAAAAAAAACTATTGGAAGGGTAAGGGAAGGGTACGATCAAAGCGCATGATAAAATAGGAAGATAAATTGTGTCTGGGAAGCCCAGCACTATGTATAGTAAACATGTACAACTAAAAAATAGGCGTTTTTCAGGCAGAGCATAGAGTATATATGTTGGCAATATAGTTTATAATTATAGTTAAAGCACCTTAAAATTTTATCCATCACCCAAAAGCCAAGTGTTCAGTGAGGTTTATTACATATCTAGAAATAAAATACACGGTAATGGCAGCAAAAGGCTGTGAGGAGCAGGTATATAAGATTTGAATCAATGGCAGGAGGTTCTACTTTGGTGTGATGACTGACTGTGGTCAGTCAGAACATGTAATGTAAAGCCTAAAGCAAACACTAAAATCCCCTAAAAGGGTGGAGTTTGGAGACTGGAAAGATGGCTTAGCAGTTAAGGGCACTGTCTGCTCCTCCAGAGGACCCAGGCTTGATTCCTAGCACACATGTCAACTCACAACAATATGTAAGCACACTTTCATGGGATTCAGCACCCTTTCCTGATCTCCTTGGACACCAGGCATCCAGATAATATAAGACATGCTGGCAAAATACATGCATACACACACACACACACACACACACACACACACACACACAAAATGCTTCGAAAAATTTTTTCAAAGGGTAGTTAGCATACTAACAAAGGAGATAAAATGTTCAGTAAAAAATGCTCAAGTCAACAATAGGAAAGAAAAGAAATAATGAACACAAGAAAGTAAGCAAGATTATTTATGTGAAATCAGTCATTAAGCCATATTAACGAGAGTCTAAACACACTGATTGAAATATGCATGCAATCATATTTTGAATAATTGATAGACTGTCATATAGACTGATGGGACATAAAGACCTAAATTAATAGGGAAAGGGAGAAGGAAGTATCCAAAAAAAAAAACAAACAAACTATTATTTTACCGAGTAACAGCACTGTGGTATCCGAGGGATTCAAAGCCATCACAGCGTGGAGATACCTGCACTTCCATGCTATTGCTGATTAGTGAGCGTACCTAAGATACGGAATCAGGGATAAGATGGGATCTCAGAGTTTTAATCTGCATTTTTCTGACAGCTAAAGGATATTATGTAGAACATTTAAAAGGGTTTTTCAGTCATTTTAAGTTCATCTGTTGAGAGCTTTCAGTTTAGGTCTGTAACATAATTTTATTGGATTATTTGTTCTTTTGATGACTAATTTACTGAGTTCTTCATATGTTTTGAAGTAGATTTATGATAAGTAAAGAACTTTTCCCATTCTATAGACTGATATTATGTTTTGTTGATTATATCTTTACAGAAGCTTCTCGGATTTATTAATTGTTTCTCTGAATGTCTGTGCCACTGAGGCTGTGTTTGAGATGTGCCAAAGTGTACTTAGAATTTTTCTTCTATGAGGTTCAGTATTGTTCATTTTATGTTGAGGTCTTTGATTCATTTGGACCTGAGTTTTGTGCATGGAGATGGATATGGATCTATTTTCATTCTTCTACATGTTAATGTCTAAATAGGCCAGCATCATTAGTTAAATATGCTTTAGTTTTTTCATATTCCCATTAGCTAGGCAGACTTACAACTTAAGAGGATGATAGTTTACAAACTTTTTATTAGATGTACAATGGTTAAAGTCTGAGTTACAAGGTTCTTATAGGAGATTTTGAACTACTAAGTAAAATTTATAAAGGGAGCAATGAACCAATTTCCAAAAGAGAGCTTATAGAAGCTGCCAGACAGGTACTCAAGCAGGAAAAGTATAGACCAACAGATAAAGTATATAATAATCAGCAAGTACAGTATATTAATTATGATTCAGCTACGACAAATGTGTATTAAGTACAAAACTTATTCTACAGCAGCTTTTATGAAAAAAATGCCTCTTATAGCTGCACCTACCAGTTGAGATATTAAACTCTTAATTTAAAGCAGTAGCCTGTCTAATACAAAAGAGCAGGAGAAAATCTAGGAGATAGTTTAAAAGAGTATTAACTATGATTAATGTTTGTTATACTATGCAATAGATTAATTAATAATTTTAAGATAGTAATTCTTGGACAATTGTATTTGCTCAATTCAAAGGCTAGAGTAATGATCTTTTCCCAGATGATTGTTGTTGGAATTCACAGAACTATATTTTCCTAATGTTACAGCTAAAGATCCTTTAAAGGATGCTATGCTGAATTTTACAAATGGCTCTTTTCAATGGAAGGACTACATATATGGTTAACAATGAAAAGGAATTGTGGAGCAGGATATTAGCTCTTTAAAAACAACTTAAAAGGACAAAAGTTGCAGACAGATCTGCTACAGACAGATCTGCCACGTTAACACCAAGGTGACCTTTGCTAAGGCAAGAAAAAAAAAAGCCCTTGCAATAAATTATAAAAAGACCCAGTCTATATTTGGGGTCAAGGATATGTTTATTCTTTTTTCACAGAAAGAAAATAAAGCTGGATGAGATGACTGCCTGTACAGTAAAGGAGTAGCAGACCTGATGACATCTAATCATAGCTGCAAATGCCCCATAGAGGAGTTGGAGAGGAGTCCTTGATCCAGTCTTCCCTGCCCCCAAGGAGAGGAGTGCCTGATAGCAGGACCTGCAACCAACACTCTACACTGCAGGGTGCCATTCTGCCTGCAGAGATTCTGGACAAGGAGACCCTGCTCAGATAATTGCCAAGACTGGCTTCCTGCTTCTGTTAGTGAATCCTGCTCACCTCACCCAGGAATGCCGCCTGCCCTGAGGAACAGATGCTGAGCTGCTTCCTGACTTGGGACACAGACACAGAGGCCCTGCTGAGATGACTACAACTTTCTACACTTTGAATCCTGGTTGTCACCACCGTTTTACCCTCACACCTTTTCCACCTCTATTGGCGCCTAGCTGCCTAACTGCCAGGTCCTGGAAGAAAGGCCGGGGTGGGGGGGGATGTCATCTTATTAGCATTGAGTCATTTCCGCTACCCCCATGCAAGAAGATATTTAACTCAGTTTCTATTGCTGTGCTGTAGCCTAAATAAGGAGTTATCAGATGTTTTTCAGCATTGATTTCTCTTGCACATATTCTAAAAGGTAGCAGGAGATTAGCTGCTGCTTATGTAATAGTTCATAAAAAGTCATTGGGATAATCATTATAACTTTATATATTTAACCTTTACAATGACTCCTGGTGTAATTTTTTTGATGATGGAATAGGTAGATTGAGGTCTTCCCAAAGGTTATAGTTAGTAAATGATTCACCTAGCTTAAAGCAAAGTGGCTCTGGAGTCCTGATTGTCTCACGCTGCAGGTATCACATTTGAGGTGTTATACTTTCATCAACGGGTCTAAAAAAGTCCGGCCTTTAATTATCTCACTTACCCTCCCATTTGGGACCCCTTTTAGGATTTTTAGTATTGATGGCTTTTGGACTGTGGGCCTTCAATAGGCTCACTAGGTTTATTCGCCAACAGGTGGGCTCCCTGGCCTCCAAGCCCATTCAAGTCCATTATCACCAGCTTGATCTGGCTGATTGAGTGCTAAAAGAGCCCCTTGAGAGCAAGTCTCCTAGAGGAGCCACATAAAACCCAGAGATATGTGTGCTTGTCCACAATAGGCATGGACACCAGCAAGGGGTGCATGGGAGAGCACTGCAAGGGGAGGACCATGCATACCATCTCTGGATCTCCTGAGGAGCATGCCTGATTGCATAGAGGTTGATGTCCAGAGGTATTGATTAAAAAAAAACAACAACAACAAAACAAACAAACAAACAAAGAAAAACCTAGACCCTCTCTTCCCCCAAAAGATATCTGTAACTTTGGAAAGAAATTTCCTCCTCCTAGTTGGAAAGAAATTTCCCCCACCAAGTAAACAGAGGAGGATTGGGCCTTTGCCCCCCCATCCCCACCCTGTTAATGCCTGCTCATCTACTAGATGACCTTTAACTTGCCTCATACTAATACTTCTAAAAAGGTAGGATATGCTGGAAGCAAAGACCTGTATTTTGTTATAGCCATCTTAGTCACAAATTAAGTAAGGTATTCAGAAGCCTCTGTAGGGCAAGTTCTGGGCCTAGGATACCCCTTATCTCCCTGGTTAAGATCCCCTGTGGACCTGCTGATCCCAGGCACCAGAAGTAATTAGCATTTTCCTTGTTAGTAAGTATTTACAGACCCTCAGCATCTCCTTATTTCTTCCTATCGGCTAGGGGATGCCTCGAGCATCTTACCCTCCCTCCTGCCCTTTTACTATATAATGCTCCTGAGAAAACATAAAGTTGGCAGCTTGATCAGAATACAGACTTGCTGTTCATTTCTTGTGTCTCTTGCCTCTTTTATTCCTCCCCTCCAGGGCAGATTCGGTTCTGTTCATGTCCTGCTGGTCGGGACATCATAGCTTAATAAGATTAATTAATAAAACTTATAAACAAAATGCTTACTATCATAGACATCACTCAGAGGTTGCACAGGAAGCAAAGTCAATGAGGCAAATGAACTAGGAGGGTCAGGAAGCATTGGGTAGTCAGAAATGTCAAAGTTTTTTGAAGAAAAAGTAGGAGAGAAAGAATGGGTAGTACATTATAGGCATTATTGATAGCTGTGTGCCTCCCAGAGGTTGTACTGTCCTCTTTCCAGTGGACACAAGTGCTGTCTATTTGTTTGGCCTGTGTCTTGGTGGAAACACAATGCACTGTGTTTGTGATGCTTTCCCTCTGCTATCTTTACCAGAGGACATTATAGACACTGCTTCTTCTGTCACCCCGGAGTCCCAGCCAAGAGTGGCAGTGGCGGAGAGCAGATCCCAGGATTAGCCCAGGAGGGCCACATCCCAGGACTGAGAAATAAATCCAGGATACTGGCATTTTGAGTTACATCCTTCTGCATACTTAACTTTGCAGTCCAAGCTGATAGAGTTTAAGAGTAATCTAGGATTCATTCCAGCAGGGGCAAGGAGGTTGGGAAGATTGAACATTGAAAAAGTTGGTGTGATTGCAGCATGGATGCACGGAGTTGCACACCCGGGGAGCCAAGTGGTGAATGCCAAGTCAAGAGCAGTGGGGAGCCATCCAAAACTGTAGTCAGAGTAGGAAAGCTGGAAAGAAGTGTCAACTAGTGAGAATTTGGACCCAGAGGACGCGTGTTCACGCACTTTGCCATCAAACTGAAGGATGAAATGTATTTCTTTTCTTGCCCTAGCCTCCCAAGTAGCTGGGATTAAAGGCCTGCTGGGATTACAGAACTGCAGTAACAGGCTTCGTTGCCACATTTCTATTCATTAAATAGAACAAAATAAAACAAAAAACAAGGTCCAAGTTTTATTTCTATCAAGAAAGGTCTGTTTCTATCAATTGCAAAAAAAAAATGATGATGAAAGACAGACACACAGTGCTTTATATAGTCATCTATATGCATATATAGATGTATGTAGACCTCGCCTAGCGTCCACTCACAGATGTCTCTGAGGGACTCAGACAACTCCTCTTTGAATGAAATGATGCTGCTCTGTGGCTATAAGTGATGAAGCCACAGCTGGACACATGGACCAAAAGCAGCAAGCGTGGCAGGAGTCTAAGGAAACGGTGGATAACAGCAATGGAGAAGATCTTTGCTACGCCTCTCTACTCCAGCATTCTCTGGTTTTCTTTGATTTACATATGACTTTAGGACCTCGAGTCCAATGCTGCGGAACAGATCACTAAAACTTACCTTGCTAACTTGATACTCTGTGACCACTCATTAGTAACTGCCAATTTTGCCACTCTGTTCAAGATCTTGAAGAACACGACTATCCCCACACTGATTCTACGAACTTGGCTATTTCAAGCACTCATTCATCCATACCACACATGTTTATGTGACTGGCTTTTTCTGTTAATGTAATAGTCTCAAGGTTCTCTTACTTTTCTGTTCATTAGAAGATTTTCTTTTTAAGGATGAACAATATTCAATTCTCTTAACATAGCACAATTTCTTTAATAGCCATTCATCTATCAGTGAACATTTAGGGTTCTATTTTAAACATTTATTTAGAAGTCAGTTGAATACTACATCCATTTAGCAAAATGGTTGTGGTCTTCAACCATTTAGTATGTTCTTCTCTAGGGTTTATGACCCCTCCAGCCATGGGTTTTTGGTTAGGCTTGTAGTACCAAGCATGAGTTCCTTCTTATTGCAGATTTGGTTGCCTCCAAGATAGTAGTGCCAGGAGGGCACATCTTTCCAGGACTGGTAACTATGATAGCTTGCAGGACTTACAGCACGATAGGGCTGGTGATATAGCTCATTTTTCAAGCATGCTGCATTGGGCCTTTCAACACTATGAGGGCTCGAGCCACAAGGAGGAGCGTCCAGCTCAGCAACAGCTTGATATTTCCTTATCCTCAATTTCGAGAGTTTGAGAAGAATTGGTGGAATATTTTCTTATAATATTTGATGGAATTCACCTTAGATGCTATCTGACCCTGAGCTTTTCTGCATTGGAGCTGTTTGCTTAATGATTCAGAATGTTCTTATTTTTAATAACCTCACAAAGAATTTTGATTGAATTTCTATGTCCAGAATTTATCCATCTTTTCTCAATTTCCAGTTTGTCTTGAATATTTTTTCATAATAGTACTGTGTACATATGTAAATTTCTCTCTCTGAGAGAGAGAGAGAGAGAGAGAGAGAGAGAGAGAGAGAGTGTGTGTGTTTGCATTACAGTGTGTTCTGCTGGGTAGTAAACCCAGAGCCCTACATATGCTGGGCATGTGTGTGCTTTAAGACTGAAATACACTCTAGCCACATAATAGTAGTATAGGTCCTTTTTATCCTTCTAGCACTGGTTTTAATTATCTCATACTTCATTTATGACTTTATTTACTTGAGCTTTTAAAGAATTAATCTAGGATTTGGCCTCTGAATTTTCTTTTCAAAACAGCCATTTTTTTTTTAGCTTTATTGACTCCTTTTTTCCCATCTAGTTAATTCTGCCCCAATATTTTTTCCTTTATTACGTTTGCTTACCATGAGTTTGATTGGGTTTCTTTGCCTAGACATCCTAAGGTATATCTATGGGTTATGTGTAAAAATCTCCAATTCAGAGACTGTTCTAAGAGCTCATGAAGAGAACATTGACTCTGACATCTATTATTCTATTTAAAGAATATCTGAACTGTGCAATAATTATTTCAACTTAAGAATGGAATTTACTGTGATTAATGGAGATCAGATGATTGCACTAATCAGCTGATAATACCAGGCATGAGTTATCATAATTTTTTGTTGCCTTCACTTTATTTTTAAATATTTTGAAATATATCATATGAGCAAGCAGAGATATAATGGACAACACAGTATTAAGTGAACATGAGCACCATGTGTGAAGGTTAAGAAATTTGACCCTGACATTTTTAAGATCAACTTGCCACCTGTAGGAACAGATCCATTCCTATTTGCTTTACTGGGAGGCACTGCTGGGCCAGGTGTTGCTTAAAAGATTCCTTTTCATTGAAAATATGTCAGACAACTTAGTACACACATATGGGTATATATACATATGTGAGACATATATATGTGTATATATACACACATTTGTGAACAAATATTCTTAAATATTATAAAATTAGCCCATTAGTTTGCATGCTCTAGATATTGACCCAGACTTTGCATATTCGTTCATGATTTGATTTTCCCCTTATTTTACATATTATATTTTGATCCTTGTTGAATTGACTTTGCCTTCATTGTTATCCCAATGCATATATTGTTTAGGGTTTATTTTTGTTAATGGTGGATATTTAGGAGTTCATTTTACTTAGGAGCATTTCAGTGCCTGAGTCTTAATGTATGTGCACAATAATTTCCATAGGCTCTGCATCCTGGAGTACAGTGGCTGGGTAATAATAGGTCAGGTCCATATACAATCATAGGATCATTCAACACAATTACAAATTGATTAGTATGATTTTCCTCATAAAGTGACTATCCTTTCCTACTCTGAAAGAAAGATATATTTTCTAGAATTATGTTTGGTCATAATTTTTCTTTCATATTGAATCCTAAATTCACTTCAAATCAGTTTTATGGGTTTTTCTTAATTGCTCAGCACTATTGTCAGTGATAGTCTTTTCTCATGAATCTACAAATGACAATTATATTTTTCATTAATAGTTTTTGTTTTTTACCTGCAATGCTTCCATCCTCCCTGGTTCAGTCTACACTATTCTCACTCTATTCTCCACCCATTCATAACCATAGCTGCAGAATTTATGACGTCAATGTAACTGGAGACAATTATATTCAGAGAGTTAGGTCAGACTCAAAAAGGCAAATATCACAGTTTTCCCGTTCATTTGCGGATCATATAATATATACATGTTCGTGCAGGTTTATACAACTTGTCCATAGATACCAAGCTGTCTCAGGGAACAAAGGGGACTAATGGCAGGGGGTGAGAAGGGAAGTAGAGGAATATACTAAAAGTGAATGATGTATGTGCATGAAAATGTCCTTCTGAAATCCAGTGCCAGGTAAAAGTGCTTGCTGCCAAGCCTGAAAGTTTCAGTTTAATCTACAAGATCCACATAATGAAAGGAAAGAAAGACTATTTGTGAATTATCTACAAAAGTGTGCCTTGGGATTTACATACATATACACATGCAAACACACAATAAATAAATGTAATAAAATGTTTACAAACTGATCTATCAAAACATGGGGGCTGGAGAGATGGCTCAGTCTTTAACAGCACTTGTGGCTCTAGCAGAGGACAAAGATTTTGTTCCTGGCACCCACATGGCAGCTAACAACCACCTGTAACTCCAATTCTTGGGGATATAATACAATCTTCTGTCCTCATGAGTACCAGAAATGCATATGTGTATACACATACATTCAGGAAAAGCATTCATACATGTAAAATAAACTTTAAAACTTTAAATATCAATCTAAAACATAATGTTTTATTATTGGAAGAAGAGTATTGTCTTTTTTGAAGGTTTTTTTTTATCTCTTTCACATCTATTTTGGACTTTGTTAAAGCTTTAAGAAATAATATAATGGGATTAATTTTAATGACTATGATTCAATTTAAGATTTTGGTGATTTCTTGATATTTTTTTATTTGCTTTATTGAGGTCATGGTCAACTTTTCATTTGTCTACCAGTTTTGTTTTAGTTGCACCATTAGGGAGGGTGAACATGAATCTGGAGGAATTGGTAGGGTTGGATATAATCAAAATGCATTTATGGAATGCTTGAAGAATCAATAAAATATTTTTAAAGCTTAAAATATACTTAAAATATAATTAAAAAGAAAAGAAAGAATTTCTTTCAAGCATTTCCATTGCCGCTTTTGTTATGAGTGCATCTTCTTACACTATGTTCACAATTTTATTATTTGTAATATGATTCATATACCAATTTTGTACTTTTGCTGTTTAGGTAGACAAAACTAAACTGAGCATTTTAACACCAATGGTTTAAACTACTTAGATTTTCCAAGAAGAATGTATTATGATAGACAAACTAACTTCTATTGTCCTTGATACTAACCTTAAACGTTATTTCCTCTTCCTGATTTGGTTCATTTCTAGACAGACCATGAAATAATCCTGGGCTTCCTGTTGCTATATATTCAAAATTATAAATGACTACATTAATAATTATATTGAAATATATTCATCATTTTTCTTTGTCCTAAAAGAAACCCCTATTAGTTAAAGCAGATTTAGGTAAAGCATTGTGTAGGGTAAACTTTTAGAGTCATTCCCAATGACATTGTGATATCATCATTGTGATAACTTCTTTCCAGGTAGGGGCTCCATCTTCGGGGACTGTAGATCCTGCATGGCTGTGTTTGAGCCATAGGAAGCCTGTTTCTAGGGATGGGTAATTGAAGGTTGTCACCAGATTCCTACCCTTTACTCTGCTTCCTAATCTTCCACTGACATGAACAACATCACTACAGCTTCTCTGTCCAGGACTGAAGCTGCTCAATCACGCCCTTCCTGCCAGGATGGGCTGGCATCTGAAACTGTGAGCCAAAAGAAGCATTTCTGTGTTTAGTTGATTCTGCCAGATGTTGTGGTCAAGGTGATGCAGATGTAATTAAGCAGACACCTTCAGCATAGAACAGAAGATGCAAAGGGGTCTTTCTTTGACATGGATAATAAGAGAAGCATTTTCCATTATTAATTATTAGCACATTGCTTATTGTACTTTTTTATTGAAAATTTCCACCTCCTCCCCTCCTCCCATTTCCCTCCCCCCTTCCCCCTCCCCCTTGCCCACCCTCTTCAGTTCAAAGAGCAGTCAGGGTTCCCTGCACTGGGGGAAGTCCAAGGTCCTCCCCCCTCCATCCAGGTCTAGGAAGATGAGCATCCAA
>LOEQ01006478.1:135250-153752 GCA_001685075.1 Bramus lutescens | reverse complement strand
GGCCAGCCTGGTCTACAAGAGCTAGTTCCAGGACAGACTCCAAAGCAACACAGAAAAACTCTGTCTTGAAAAACCAAAATAATAATAATAATAATAGTAATAATTCCCTTAGAATATTGACTGAACACCAGTATATCTGCCATGATTAAACCTAGAAAATATGATTTCAAACTTTTAGGCCTTAATTTGTAAATTCAAAATATTTATGAGTAAACCATCCTGGAAAATGGATACTGTCACCTAGGTTTGACTTCTGGCACCTTTGGTAGAAACAAACATTTCCTGTGCTGCCTTTTTGGCTTGTCAACGTTTATTTCTTTTTATAGCTCTGCACTGAAAATGCTATTCCTTAAGGTTCCAGGATAATGTAGAGCTCACTTAGATGCTCTGGAGAACTTTATGTCTGGTACCCTGTGTTCTGTGTAGGCAACTAGGTTCAAATGGAAATGCAAGATCTTGATGGCTTGGAAGAACTTCAAAGGCTAAAGTTGCCTCTGTGTTAAGCACACATTTACCAGGAGTCCTACTTTCTTTTGTGAGATCAACAGACCCCTTACATTTAGAATATACTTTTAGAATAGCCCATTAAACCATTTCAAATTATGTTTTCACCTTTTCTTAGCATTTAGTTGTATTATCATGAAGACCACTCAGGTTATTTACGCTGTCATATTTCTGAAGAAACAGCCTCTACAATAACATTAAAGTGTTTACTATATACTTGGTCATAAATTGTTTAATTTATAACTGTAATGACTCATAAAATAAATGAAGTAGGCACATCAAAGTTGAAATAAAACTTAGCAAGGAGTATCTAACGATCATAAGATTTACAATTTTTTTCAAGATGCCATTGAGTATATAACTATATTCATTTAATTAACTAGTATACCAATATATTTTTAATATTCCCAAAACATCTGTGTTGAAAAGAGAAAACATTATGATATGTAAATATGATTTTGATTTTTATTCAACAGTATATAATCAATATGCATATCTTTAATGAGTAATTAAAAGAAATTTTTGGAAATCTCTCATTACTTTTTGACTAAACTGTTCACATTGTAACAACAAGCTAGTTTGTATATTTTGTAAAACAAAGAAAAATAATTCAAGTTTATGGTAGATTTTTGTTCTTAGTCTCAATAGAATAAAGGAGCAAAATGGAAATCTACATTATTATAATTGGTACTCAAGCTAAATATTTTATCTCTTTGGAAAAATTTGTGAGTAAGCCATGTGTTTTACAAATGGGTATAAAGCACAAAACATCATATATATTTGTAGCTGTCAGTTAAGATAACATTTTAATGCCCTTATGTATGATAAAACAACCCGTTAGTTAGGTTTCAGTTTTTAACTATGTAATATTATTATTTATTCATGATAAATAATTTTTATTGCAATAAGACAATGGATTACAGTATTTCTGATCAGCTGATGGAGATTGTTCTGTTCTACCTGGGTCAGAATTGGGGAAAAGTAAGGAGAACTCTTTTGATATTGTCAATTCTGGCTCACTGTGTTCCCCGGGTGTGTACAGTGGACTTGGAGAACCTGAAGCTTCTATCTTCAAGCCCTGAGACTTGAGGACTGTTGCTTGTGACTCTGGGCACTTGTAGTGGTGACAGAGTCCTCTGGGGTTGAACCACCAGTGTCCTTGGAACTTGGCAGTTTTTGTAATCTCTGACTTCTAGCAACACTGGACAGCAACAGCAAACAGGAAGCTGAGTGTGTATGGGTTCTAGTGTTACAGCTTTCGAACAGGCTATTCTGAAATCCTTGGCCGGATAGATTCATGTGTCACCAGTATTAGACAGTTAGTATTATGGTCTTGGCCTGGAGTATCAGATTCATTCATTGCTAGTATTGCAGTTCTGAGGGCTAAAGTGTCTGAGACCCTTGGATCTTAATGCTTGGCAGCTCCCTGGCATTCATCCTGTGATTGGACCCCTACCTTCCCTCTTGCTGGCCCTTCACAGCCTTTTCTATAGCCTGGACTTTCAACTTCTTGCATTCTATCACGATCCTTGTTACTTGTCTTGTTCCCCATCGCTTCTGCCTCGGTTGCAATGATGTCACCGTTGCTCCTTAGACGATGGCTGCTGAGGGCTCAACTGTTACTGTCACCATGGTTGCTGTTAATTCTGTCCTCCCTTTTTTCAAATAACCAGCTCAATATGTACTAATGACAGAACTTCAAAGCAGGCAAGAACAGACCGTTCAGGAGACAACTTTTATTTGGTTCAGAGATAAATTCCCAGCCTACCTAACTGGTAAGGGGTGTGGCAAATGTTACCTCCCACCAATCACTTTATGTTTTATGCAGATGAAAGGTAGTGTTTGCATAGCACAGTCTAGTATACAAATGAAAGCGCTTGTTGCACTGATCACTCTTTTCTCTGGACCACCATGTCCCTCTTTGGACTGGGTGAATATGGCTGTATATTTCCTTAGGATTCATTGAGTCTTGTGTGTTAATCACTCCTTACTCTGGACCACCAGGAAAACTGCTCCTTCTTGGGAATGGGTGAATATGGCTATAGATTTACTTAGAATTCATAGAGTCTTGTAATTGAAAAAAATCTTGACACACTTTTTTTTTCATCACCTGTGGCTGCTACAATGCCGTACAGAGTCATGTTTCAACAGTAAGCATTGATAGTCTTAGTGTTTTTTCTCCAAAGTGTCATTGGAGTGTTCAAAGCAATGGGGCTAGCATGCAGGCAGCCTGGCTTGCTTCTTGGCTTGTAGTCTTTCACTTAAACCCTCTAAAAAAAGGTTTAATATCTGTCAACTAGAGAGACAAATCACCTTGGACCCCCAGTGGCTTTCCTTTTGTAAAGAAAAAATTACATTAAAATGCATACTTGGGCAAAGATATTTAATTTAATATATTTAATAGTATTCAGAATTTAATAGTATGCAGTAGTGCTCTGACAGCGCTTAATTCCTATCCTGGAGCCACATAGAATGAACCTCAATAATAATACCAACACAAACAGCACCACAACAACTCTAATCAGGTCCACAGAATTATACAAAAATAATGAGAGGCCTTTGAGAATGAAGCAGGATGGGAAAGCTATTCTGCTTGACACCAAGGGCACCACAACTGCGTTTCTTTGATGAGCACCAAATTGAGAAGCAAAGTAGAGATATGCTGCTAGGCATAGCAGCAGAAGGGACAGGAAGAGTAACTGAGCCTTTCCCATGGTGGGGAATGAAACCCTGTCCCCAGTGTCCTCTCCTACAGGGCCAATAACAAACTCAGGAGCTAGAAGTGCAAGGCAGCTGTATGGTACACCTGGCTCTCCTCTCCTGTCCCCTCTTGTCTGGCATACCTATCTTCCTTATTTCTGCTCTGTACAAAAAGTTCCCACAGCTTAGAGTTAGCAATGTATCCTTCCTTTTGTTAGTAGAAAAGGGTAAAAAGCTATCCGATTGTAAAACAATACAGTTTGCTGGTAGTGGTGGCATAAGTCTTTAATCCCAGCATTCAGGAGACAGAGGCTGGGGGATCTCTGAGAGTTGGAGGCCAGTCTGGTCTACAGAGCAAGTTCCAGAATAGCCAAGGCCACGCAGAGAAACCCTATATCTAACAAACAAAAAAATTATGAAAAATATTTAACAGGGTTCAGAAAAAAGAAAAAAAAACAGAAGGAAGTAGGCTTGCTTGCAGGCTGCATTGTTTGCCCTGTTGATGAATGTTCCATATCACTAAAAGGAGAGGCTTTTCATTGGGATCCCAGGGATTCACATGGAAATGGGAAGCTATTGTCCCTTCAGATGGTGATTATTTCCATCTAAGCCCGATGCTTAGATGAGCTCCTTGGGGAAGAGAATGATGCAAACGTTTTCTAGCCAAGCAATGCCATACAGTGGTGGCTATTTCCAGGCTTCTGTAAATGATACAGATATGCTGAAACTTAACTCTGTTAATTGCATTTGGCCTGATCAAGCTATGCATCTGATCTTCTGATTTAAAACTCTTCACACGTGCCCTACTAAACAGCGAGTTGTTTTCCAATGTAAGGATTAGCCATGGTTCCTTAGGGGGTCTTGATATCTTTTTCAAAATTCCAGTAGATTGCTGAGCCCACATGACTAAGTCAAGGGGTTAGACTTCCCACAGCACAAGCAAAGTAGCTCTTGCCCTCCTAGGGCTCACTACTTTTGTAAATCTATCAATTTACTTGCTTTATCTTGATTTCCTACTTTTAGGGTAGGGCTATTGGCTGTGTCGCTCGTCTCATAACCTCTACTCTGATTCTTAGCTTCCTGAGTGAAATTCCTAGAATTTTGAGTCACTCTCTGGCCAATGTCCATGTAGCCTATTTAGACCATGCAAGTTCCTCCTGTTTAGTATAACACAGGAGTCAAATAGAATGTTGAGTTTTAACAGCCTGAAAGTCTTTAAGATAAACTGGCGGCAGCTTAAGCAGGATAGACTTTGCTTTCTTTGCTGCAGGATACCAAAAGGTAGAAGGCTCATTGACTGAGCAGGACTTTGTTAGAAGCATTTTTGTTGTCCTGCCATCCCCAAGGCATTGTCCCTCTCCACATGGCCTGTTATTGTCTGTCTCATGTTCTGTAGGACTGTCTACAAATACAACATGTAAAACAACTTTCCGTCATTACTGATTACTAGTCCTTTCAGACAAATGGGAAAGTTCTTGAAGTGAAGAGATTATAAAATAAGTATTGTCCCTTCAATAAGAATGAGTGGGGAATGGAGGGATTATAATTAATGGTAGAGACTTTAGTTTGACATGAGAAAGCTCTTGCTGACTATGAAATGACACTGTTGTCTTAAAATAGTTTTTGTTTGTTTTATGACTCTGGGCCACATTTGTTCTGTAGCTTTGGTCTTCCCGAGTTGGACTATTTCACAAAATGAACAAATGCTTTCATGTTGTTACACCCACTGACATATCGCCTGTCATCACTCTTCCCATGAGTCTGGTGAGAGTAGGGGCGGGTGTAAGGAACAGGTTAGACTACACAGAAGTACCGGGCTGTGAGCGGTGTGAGTAGTTCATAGAAGACTTTTACTCTTTGGGAAGACAGCTGTAGTAGCATCTGCTGAACCAGTACATTTGTTTCTTTTTTATTGTTGTGAGTAAATATCTGAGAGGCAGCTTAAAGGAGGACGGCTTCTTTTGTTCCACAGTTTGGCAGAGCTGGAGTGTGAGACAGCTGGTTTCGTATCTTGCTCAGTCAGGAACGAGAGAAAGAAGGATGCTGGTGCTCAGCTTGCTGTGCCCATTTCAGTTGGTCCCAGACTCCAGCCTGTGAGATGGTGGTGTCCTCAACCAGTGTGTCTTCTCTCCTCAGTTAAACCCTCTGGAAACACCCTCATATTTCCTTGGTGAATCTAAATCCACTCATGCTGATTAGGAAATTTGATCATCACAGGTTGCTAATTTTTTGGGGAAGAGGGGTGAGTTCTCCAGCAGATCTTTTCTGAACGAATGCCTATATTATGTTACCTTTTTATAATGGTGTTCTCCTATGCTCCAGTTCTGACATTTCAGAGTGAAGTGTCAAATTGCAGGCAGGAATGAGCATTGTTCTTCTGGATGAAGGGATCACATATGCACTCTTCTGCCCCATCTCACCTTGGGTATTGTATACCTGTGCGTCACAGGAAGCTCTATTCCTCCCCTGCAGTAGCCTGCAGTTACCATGGCACAGCTGCGCTGTCTCCACTTCAGTCTAGATTGATTCTCCAGCAGTGTCAGAGGTAGCAATGGACTTGTGGCTGCTGCCCTGAAGCTGACCCTGAAAATCTGCTCTGCTTTCTTATCTAATGAGTTGGAATGATGCCCAAAGACATCTTCTCTCAGTGCTTTTTAAAATTTCTCCCTGAATCAATTTTGGTGAGCCTGGATGCCTTTAGACCGCTATTCTGCACGTCTGTCAATCATCCTGGAGTACACCAAGTGTACTGGAGACCAAATAGTCAGAAACAGCAGTTGTGAAGCAGGAATTTTTAACGTTTTCTTGTATGCTTCATCAGATTGTAGAGTGAATGGAACCTAGCATAAAAAGATTGTCTTCTTTCCATCATTTAGTCTCTTACTCAGAAAGCAGAAACTACTGCCACTCTGTCCTTCCCTGGGGTGAGACGTAGTCATGTAAGCTGGAAAGGCTAAATGCAATATTTCACTGTGAAATATGCTTTAGACACCAACTTCCCCCAGATAGACTGGAGATGTGTCATAGTATCATCTATTGACCTTGGGCACTGTTGTTTAATATTTTCACCATTTTCATTTAGATATTGTTTAGGGAGAGAAAGTCAGTTCTACCTTTGCTCGATGATATTTCAATATTATGTATATGTAAAGATGATATTTCAATATTATGTATATGTAAAGAATATTCATTTAGAATATTCTTTGGTTTAGACTGAGCATCTTTCCTATCTGAATAACTTTTCCTCCGGTACTTCCATAGCAAAATTTTCAGGTACGACGCTGGAATATATTTGAGTGTTGTTTGGTTAATTCAAAGTGTGCAAGTCCCCCAAGTTGGTGAACTATAAATTCAAACAGTAGCAGAGAACATTAGGGTATTTGGACAGGTCATCACATTAGCCATTCTTAAAGAACAAGCTCTCCCGGGAACGATGTCGGTGTTGAAATTTATCAGTTAAATTAATCTAATTCTGATGACTTGGCTAGATGACATTATTTATGGCTCAGTAAAGAAAAAAAATGTAAGTCAGCCAAACAACACATGTCCTTTATTTGAATCATTAGGGCATCAAAGGATGATATAACACTTTCTCTTCAATTATG
The DNA here is from genome assembly GCA_001685075.1 of Bramus lutescens. Lineage (NCBI taxonomy): Eukaryota > Metazoa > Chordata > Mammalia > Rodentia > Cricetidae > Bramus > Bramus lutescens. Next base: position 146,943 of record LOEQ01006478.1, on the reverse strand, counting down.
AAAATATTTATATTGTTATAAATGATTTAAAACACCCTCCTATAAAATTGTATGAGTTTTGAACATTTGGATTATAGCTGTTTTCTAATGACCCAGGAAAACTTGGGTCTTGCCTTTCTCCCTAGATTGTTCTAAACAGTCAAAGTGACAATTAAATTTTAAGTTCCTTAGAACCTTAGTGAATAGGACAAATAAATTAGGTCTAAGATAAATTTATATGCACTATGGTGGCTTGAATGAAATGGCCCATAGGCTCAAAGGGAATGGCATTATTTGAAAGAATTAGGATATATGGCCTTGTTAGAGAGTGTGTGTCAGTGTGGGGGGGATGGTGGGTTTGAGATTTCAAAGCTCAAGTCAGGCTGGTGGTTCATTCTCCTTCCTGTTGACTGGCAATATAGATGTAAACCTCCCAGCTACCTCTCTTGCATCACATCTGCCTGCTTACCAGCTGCAGAATATTTATACAAAGATGTGTTACATTTGTTTATGTTTTAGAATATTTGGTTAACTATATAAAGATGTGTTGCTGTTTTACCTTGCCTGCCTAAGGCACCTGATTGGTCTAATAGAAAGCCAAATGGGGCCAATAGTGAGAGAGGAAGTATGGGTGGAACCTCCAGGCAGGGAGAATAACTAGGGGGAGGAATTCAGGCTGGGTGAAAGAAAGAAAAAGAGATATTAGAGAGATGACAAGCCAGATAGACAGACACGGAAGAAGCAAGAGTAGGACATATAGAATGAAAGAAAGGTAGAAATCCCAGAGGCAAAATGCAGATGGGTAGAAACAGGTTAAATTAAGTTAAAAGAGCTAGTGGGGCAAGCCTAAAGGAAAGCATTAATATTTAATAATGTTTCCATGTCTTTATTTGGGAGTTGGTTAGCAGTCCAAAGAAAATTTCAACTATATGTGCCACCATGCTTCTCACTGTGATGACCATGGACTTAGCCTCTGAAATTGAAGCCAGCCACTATCAAATTGTTTCCTTTATTAAAGTTGCTATGGTCATGGTGTCTCTTCACAGCAATAGAACACTGAATAAGACATTTACCTTGTATATGTCCTACTTTTGAAAGGAATAGATACAGACCCTTCAAAAGCAAGAAGTTCTCTCATAAAGCAAATGTAATCTGCTAATGGCTAATTAGTAAATTTGGGCCTTCACATAACTATTGAAGTGTTGGACATCTACGTGTTCTTACTCATAGCAAAGAGTCCCATGGGCACTATTTAAAATATTCAATTTGACACAAGACAAGAGCCTGGAAATAAGAGGGCATACGTCATGACTTTTTACAATGAGAGTCTTTCTGCTGGGAGCACTCAAAAACACTTAAATACACAAACAAAACTCCCCATTGTCATGAACTTCAAGCTTACTTTTTGGTGTCCCTTTGAAGAAGTGTAACAGAAAGATTTTGAAGTGCTACAGGATTTCCTAGTGGTTGTGAAAAGGAGACCTCTTTTGGCTAAAAGTCATTGCATTTTTTCCACAATGAAGGGCTAAGATATGTGGAGCAGGAATTTTACAAACAGGGAGGGAAGTGAAATAAGTAAAATCATAATTACCAGGGAGGTATACTGGAGAGGAGCCACCTTCTGGAACATGCATCTACGAATATACCCCTGGTTCATCACTGGTCAGATCTTTGTAACTCTCAGTCTCTCTGTAGAATCTGAAAGGTACATTCCAGGTTACACATAGGAATGCCTTATTCAGTAGCAATAGAAAAATATCAATATTGGTAACTACTTAAACCAATTTCCAAGTTTATGTGTATGTTGAGACACTGACATAGCTTATATGCTCCAATAAGAGATTGCAAGATATAATCATGCACCATTTAGCTCTCCTGGGACAGCATTTGTAGCTCTGAAGCTCCCGTGGGTCATAAGGCCAAATCTAGTAATTCATGAGACTCAATGTGTACAATCCTACAAGGCAGTCAGCTTTAAATGACAGTCACATGCCCCATAGTGTCTCAGCTGATAATTGATTTGTGGGAGTTTGAAGAATGGTCCCATATACTCATGTTTGAATTCTTAGTCACCAGTTAGTGGAACTGTTTGGGAAGAATTAGGAGGTGTGGCCTTGTTGGAAGAGGTATGGCACTTTGGTCAGTCTTTGAGGTTTCAAAAGACCCACCCACTTCCCATTGGGCTCTCTGCCTCATGCTTGTGAGAAATGAGCTCTCAGAAGCTGCTCCATCTGTCTGTCACCATGTCTTCAGCCTGCCATCACAGACTCTAACCCTTTGAAGGCATAAGCCAAGTTAAATACTCTCCTTTATATGTTGTGTTGGCTACAGAGTCTTATCACAGCAATAGAAAAGAAACTAGGTTGCACATACTATAATGGCATTAGTATAGCCAAGGTGTGTACATAGAAGGGCATATCTAATTTTAAGTATACACATGCCAGTTTTACAACAAAATTGCCTAATAATGCACTTTACTGGACATGTCTATTATATCCACTGTTAAAATAACACATGATTGCAATTAAAATAAAATGAAATAGTATTCTTTTTGTTCTTCAGAAGCCACAAGTCAGATTTAAGATGCTCTGATGCTACTTTTGGAGAGCAGATGTCATGGCACTAATTTCTGGATTTTAAAATCTGGGATAGGAGGATCATAAACTTGAGACCAGCTTGGTCTACATAGAGAATTTATGTCAAGTCTGTGTTATAGAGTGAGAAAGCTTTTCTTGGTAAGCAAACAAGCAAGCAAACATATGAACAAACAAGATGGTGTATGATTATCTGCTTCTACTCAGAAGCATAGATGAAAGCACGCACACGTATAGGATAAAGCATAGGACGTTCTTACTAACACGCATGATTCGATTGGCAAGTTCTGTCAGCCTCCTTTCATGTTCACATGGTGTCTGAGCACATTCTAGAGCTGGATTCTCATCATTAAAAATGTGTGTACCTAAGGTTAAATTGTCACCCTTAGTGTATAACTTCTAGATAATTAAATCTGTTGGGCCTTGAGTTTGGATGAGTGAAAATTTAATGGTAGTTAACTCTCTGAGAATCAAATTATGGAAGACTGAACAAGGCAGCAGCTGAAATGTCTCAGCTGGCTACCAAACGTGAGGACAAGTCTGATCCTCAATGTCCAGCTGGTAGAAGGAGAGAACAGACTCCCACAGGTTGTCCTTTGATCTCCAAACATCACTGTGTCACGTGCTTGCCCCCACACAAGCAGACAAAATAAATAAGTGTAAGCAAAGGCCATGAAAGAAAACCCAATAACCAATTAAGTTTCTCTATAACCACAAAGTAGAAGCAAAAATGAATAAAGACATAGGGAAAACACTGTAAAAATCCTTACTATATAGCTATAGTCTCCCTTAGAAATAGTCTAAGCTTTAAGTAATGAAGGTTGGTGGAGAAAGCCATTAGTGGCCACTGCCTTGAGTTAGAACTTAAGAGAATGCTGATGGGAATACACAGTGCTTTTTTCTTTATTGGGCCACAGTGGATTCTGGTAGTGCATATGGAAGTCATTAGTGCATTTTGAACATCTCCCTCCTTGTTTTAGGTGCTGATGTGTTAGCTGATATTTATTGCTTCCCTTCATTGTTGACCGACTCATATGGCAAAAGGAAAACTGTAAATAAAGAAGTGTGTATTTCATAAGTTGCACAACTAATTATGGCTCTTTGGTATTTTTTCTTCTTACATTTTTTAAAAATGGCAAATAAGCATTTCATGCATAATACATAGGCTAACTTTATGAATTAGAGGAGTTGTGGAATGGCGAAATCAAGCTAATTAGTGTAGAATTTACTTCACATACTTGTGGTTAGTGTTACATTTAGTTAACAAATGAAAGAAACAGGGTGCAATTTTCTTTCTTCTCTTCTTGTTAATGAGATAACCACCTATTTTCATTAGAGAATTATTTCAGAAGGTCCTAACAAGGAAGTTCAGCAGTACTAATTTACTTACCCCCAAATTTCCTTTTTAGTAAACAGTCTAGACTCACATGAACACACAGAAAACCTCCCTGAGTGAGTTCCCATCATTGCACCCTGGAACCAACTGCTCTGACTGTAGATGTGGCAAATTTGGTTTGTGGAGGAGGAGATTTCATACTGAAATACAAATCATAGGATTAATAGTTAGAGGCCCAGGGCTGTGCTTCTCAAGAGGGATATCTTCAGGCAATGGGAACCTGGCATTGCCAGCTTGTTACCAAAACATTGCAAAACACAGGCGCAGACTTCTTTCAACCACAAAGCCCTTCTTGGGTGTCAGTTTACTTAACGACACTGAGGATTTACCAGAGAGACATGACAATGATGTGTCATGCTCAGTGTTTGCCTCTTGGATAAAGAGAACAGTGATACTGAAAAATTACTCAGACACATTGTTGCAGGTGCCAACAGTCCCCGGAAAGAGGATGCTAAGTTCTTCCTCTCCACAGCAAAACACTGAGAGCTTTTTAAAATGGTTTCATTTTCATTTCTTGAAGAGATAATAAATTTAAAATAGGCCCCATCTTCTATTTTGATAAAAGCACTCAAGGCTTGACTGGGCTAGTGACCTAGCTTACAACCATATTCAAGTGGTCATAGATGGAATTCCTTCTCTTCACACAAGAATCTATTCATAAGTAAGTCTTAGTAGTCATATAATATTGAGTAACTATTGCCCAGAGTATACAGTCCAAAAGAAAGGGCATGAGGCAGAAGCCACCAGGTTGTTAATGGCACATCCATAGAAATGACAGCATCACTTTGTACTTTCTTGATGGCATCAATTGTGTGACCAGTTGTGGTGGAACAAGGTAGGGAAACATAAGGCATGAACCCTAAGATAATAGAGTCATGGGGGTCACACTGGAGAATTACTACCCCAGAGAAAGCAACTTCGAGATGTGTGTGTTCTAGACTATCCATCCACAGGTGGTCAAAATTAAGAAATTTGGAGTCAAGGCTGGAGACAGAGCTCAGTGGTTAAGAGCACTTGTTGCTCTTGCAGATGGCCTGGGTTCGATTCTCATCACCAAATCAGGCAGCCCACAACCACTTGTAATTCCAGTTCCAGGGAATTCGAACTCATTTCTGGCCTTGACAGGCACTTGCGTGCACAATGTACAGACAGAAATGCAGGCACTCACACATACAAATAATAAAAGAAAAAATCTTAAGAAAGAGATTTGTAAATAACAAAAGTTTGACTTCTTCCTTTCTGATTCGAATCCCCTTGAACTCCTTAAGTTGTCTTATTTCTATTGCTAGAACTTCAAGAACTGTGTTGAAGAAATATGGTGAGAGTGGACAGCCTTGTGTTTTTCCTGAATTTAGTGGAATGGCTTTGAGTTTCTCTCCATTTAATTTGATATTAGCTNTGATGGATTACATTAATAGATTTTCGTATGTTGAACCAGCCCTGCATCTCTGGGGAGTGGGAGGGGAATGGGATGAGGGGAGGAAGTGTAAATTTTTGAATGGAAATAATAATAATAATAATAATAATAATAATAATAAAGAGATTTGTAGTCATTGATAGGTTTCTGTAACTCGATAACAAGCATTTCTGCCGATGCAGCCAATAAAACCGAGCCAAATTAAGAATTAATAAATTCAGGTCTAATCTGAGCAAAGCATTCCTGGATGGTCCCAAGGGAAGGAAAGACACCCACAAGAGAAAACCATGCGGCAGGTTGGAGGGTGGGCATATCTTAATGTAGGCATGGTCCCTGGCATCCTAGGGAAGGGCTGCAGATAGTGGGCTTTCTTAGGGGTGGAGTCTTGAAAGGCAGGTCCTGGGACCTGCTGTTTGGCTTGCTGAGGGTGGGGTCTAGAATAGGGCCCCAGAGCTGGAGATTCCAAACGGTCATATTTACATTTTTTTGCACATTATCATTAAACATGTTTATGGACTGAAAAAAATCTCTGTGTACTTAAACTAACATATTTATTTATCACTATTAAGTATACTTCATCAGAAAAACAATATAAGAAATCACCATATTAATTCCTATAGGCCAAATGTGTGAGAAAACATTGAATAATCTTTTTTTGAAAATATGCATAAAGAAGGTCCAGGACCATTGAACGATTTGGGGTTTCTTGGTTATCAGTCATGCCCCAGTTAGAAGCTCCAGAATTTGCTTCACTTTAGTGATATTTTCTTTACAGTTCTCAGAAGGCTGATAATAATGCTTCAGTAGCCTTAGGGTTGAGTGGTTTGATTGATTATATAACTCTTAGATTTCTTTCTGAAAATTTATGCAGCATTTTTATTGCAAGGAGCACACATAGCAAGGAAGTCAGGGGATATGGTCTTGCTTCAATGTAGAACCATTCTCCTTAATTTCCAAGCTGGATAAATGGGTAGAGATCAATTCTGAGCAATAAAAGAAACATAAAATCAATGAATGGGCAAAAATCTACATGTAGGCATTGAAGACCATCCTAGGGTGGTTTGTTTTATCTGTTTACTTTTCACTAAAGCAGTGGGTCTCAAACTGTGGGTTATAACCCCTCTGGGAGTTGAAGGACCCTTTCACAGGGGTGGCCTAAAACCACTGGAAAACAGCTGTTTACATTATAATTCATAACAGTATCAAAGTTACAGTTATGAAGTTGCAATAAAAATAATTTTGTGCTGGGGGTTACCACAACACGAGGAAATAGATTAAAGGCTCACAGCATTAGGAAGGTCATGAACCCCTGCTCTAGAGCATGGACACGTGTTCCTCATTGCCCACGTTGCCTGGCATCAGCATAGAAAGAGGCTCCGAGATCCACAGTCATCTTAATGACTTTCCCCTGCATGACAGGCCCAGATTAAATTGTATAAATGTTGATTGTAGGATATCAGATAGGTTTGGAGGTCCACCCTGGGTCTTGTAGTCCTCTCCTTCTCTTAATGTTTAGACCTTTTGCAAGTGGGATATATTTTCAATGCAGATCTTTGGAAAATTGTGTGGGACCTTGCTACTTTCTCTAGCTTCATGTGCTTCCCGAGGAAACGACATCAGTCCTCAGGAAAGTGGATTCTGGGAACGTATTTAATACTCCAAATGTAGTGTCTGTGTGAGTCTCAGGGAGAAAGATGAGCTTGTCATCAGATGACCAAGTGAGGGTGTGAGGCAAAAAGAGCTGGAAAGGGTCTGCCTGACTCAGTGGCGTGGAAATACTAGAAGGGGGTTCTGCCAAGTCATTGGGTTGATTTTGGGGGTAGGGTATTTTTACAGGGTCGTTTACCCAGCAATCACAAATGTGTCCCGAGAATAGTTGTTCTGCTTTCTTATTCACAACAGAAGTGACTTTGGTTTGAAACTGCTAAAGATACAGGGGATGCAGGGGTTGCTCTGGGATATTTACAGTGGTCCAGGGGCCCAAAGGATGAGTAGAGCATGAATGGTAAAAGGAGCTGAGACTGCCTGGAAGTCTGCTTTCTAGGCTGCATTTAGAAAGCCCAGGGAGGCTGTTGGTTGTATTGATTTAACTGATGAGCATTGGTGGGGGGCAACTTTCAGTTCCTTTTCAGAATACATGACAGAAATGTCTAGTCATAGGAAGCTCATAGATAGGAAAATTCCACCCATGCCTATGAAGCAGAAACTCATAAAATGAAAGGGGGGAAACTTAAGCAATTAGGCTGTTTTGTTATATTTGAGATCCATGCTTTGGATATTTTCTGTATATATTCCCCAGCTTCTATAATGAATGGTAGAAAATTTGCATTCCTTTTTTTTAACTCACAACTGTAGAAAAGACCATGAACAATGGATGTTACCTCAGAGCAGTGATGAAACAACAGCTGCCTCATCAGAGACAGGAGCACCTTGAAGCTCAAAGCAAGGGATGCTTACTCTGACTTGAATGTCCCACTTACTCGAGCTTTCTCTAGTGGCAAGATACTGTCATTGCTGGTCTTCTCAATTGTTTTCTTCCAGCAGCTTCCAGTGTGTAATTAAGCTTCAGGTAACAGGCTTTAGGCTCATGTAAGACAGATGGCTCTGCTGTGGCTGATGGCTCTGCTGTGGCTGTAGGGGCGTGCTGTTCTGGTCATGCCCTCTGCTGTGGTGATGTAATCACTGAGAAGTGACCCTGGCTGGCCTATGTGTCCTTGTTTGGGAACACCCTACCACCTGTCTAGGGCGAATAAGTTCCACACCCCAGGCATGAGTTTACATCTTCAGAGTTCCCACAGCACTGATACCGATTTGAAACCTGGAATCCTATTATGAATAAATCACTAGCAGTAGCTTTCCTGTATTAGAAAGACACCTGCTTCCAGCCTAGCCGAGTGCATCACATCAGGGCTGAAATGAACCTCAAGAATAGACCGTTCCACTCCAATGTAACTAAATGACAAAGCAGAGAGGGATGCCACGTACCCATAGGTAACCCAGATTTTAGAGTTGAGACTAAAACCTCAACTTTCAATTATGAGTCTTCTATTTGTTTCTCCTTTCACCTTCCCACAAATGGAGCACATTTACGGGTTAAGGGCAAGAAATGGAGGTGCCATGATTTAGTATGGCAGAGAGATGGGAATAAGGACTTCTACCGGGTTTCTAGGTCTGTTTCATGATGCAGAGAATAGAGCCTGCCAGCTGAGAAAAGACAGACAATGACTTTGTTGAATTACCCGAGGACACTACAGGACACTTGCAGGCCAGCTCATCTCTAAACTGCTTCACGTCTCTCTCCATTTCCTCACGGTCAAATTCCTTGGCTTTATTTGTTTCAATCATTCCCCGTCCTCAGCTGCATTCCCATGCCCCACTTGGGTCTGGGTTCACTCCCTCGTGTCTTGTCGTTTCTTGTTGGCGGTGTTTCCCTTCAGTTCTCACATCCCTTTTCTGTGTTTCGGTTCCTTCTCTATTCTAGTGTCGACCATGTTAAGATTGAGCTAAAATCTGGAAACACCTGAACAAATTGCATGCTGCCTGAGAGCCTGACACGGACTGCTCAAGGGTGCTTATTTTTCTGACTTGTCTTCCCATTTGTTTGGCTTTGCTTTGTTTTTAAATCTTTCTCTTGCCGCGACAACAGTTTGATTCTTGTATTGTGGTCTTTTAGTAAACTCACCCAGTTTTTCATTTCACTTGGAATCCCCCCTCCCTGTGTTTACCCTTTCTTGATATAGCAGGAAAAGCTATTTTGTTTTTCCTGAGAGATCTTTTGCCCCCTGTTTGGGAAAGAGAAAGGTGGTGGCCCATAGGTATTATTTTAAAAATTCACATTATAATACAAACAAATACAGTTTGATAGGGGTTGGCTTGAAAAAAAATCTGTATACTTGGTTGACCACTTCTGCTAGTAGAAAAAAAAATCAATCTGAACCCTCCTTTAAAACCTTCTGAGATCACGTATATTTTTAAAATACATAAAAATAAAAATTTTGGAGAAAATACATGCAAAAATACAAGTCCTTGGGAGGAAGTAAAAGCTACTCAGAGTAAAGTTGATAAAAGGAAATGCAGTAAATAGCATTTCTTAGGTTAAAACCTTTTTTAGATATAAAATACTTAGAGTATCAGATTTTGTTATAGCTGGGAGACTGATTTGTCAGTTTTGCTATCAATCTATAGGATGACAAAGATTTTAAATGTTCATGAACATTAAGCATCATTACTATGGAGGTAAGAGCATCCTAAATGAAAGAAATGTCAAATCTGGGGCACATGCGATGAAAATACAGCATATATGCCAAAGGACATGCTTGAATACTTAAGAAATGTACATTTTGCTAAAAATATATTACAGCCTATGCTATTTTCATTTTCACTAGCTCTGGTTTGCTGTTATCTGTCACTGGAAATGGGATAAATGTTCTCTGTATATTGCTTGAGAGTGATTTCGGTAGTGTACACTGGCTGCCACAGAGGGAGTTTCAGTTGAAAGCCAAAATAGGAATGGCGTGGTTTACAAATCTGCTACATTCGTTTTCAAAAGCAGTGTAATTGCCTCTTTGAAGCTGCAAAACAAAACACATTTTTTACTATTTATTACCCAAACATGTTTGCCATCTTTATTTCTCAATTGCCACTAATATTTTAGATTTCTAATGAGTGCACAGAAAAATATTTAGGCTACTAAATTGAAGAATAAATGTTCTTGTTTGCTATGAAAGCACTAAAGCTAATGGGAATAGGAGGTTTTTTTTTTTTTAAATGGCCCAGATGGGAGTTGAAAAATAAAAATGAATGTACAAAATGAAACTCAAGAAGAGCTTGAAGGAAATGGGGGAACATGTTACTCCATGTGCCCTTTCAAACTCACTGCTGTACTAGATTTCAAAGTGATATTTTAATAGACTTGATGCCTAGCTATTTCTTAAGTAGAAACACACGTCAGCTTCATCTTCTTTGTCCTCTGTGGTCATAGTGATACCGTTTGGTGATTTCCATTGGTGATTGATATTTTCTCCTGAAATAAACATGGCAGAAATGAACCCAGTAGTCACATTCCTTGATTCGGCTTTTCAGCTAATTGGACTATTATGATAATCCTGGACCCTGGACACTTTTAAAGTTTCATGGAACTTATTTTAGTTTTGTGAGTTACTTAGTGGGTGTAATACATTTCATTTCATTCAAATCACTAACCCATTTCTTTCTGCTTTAATGAATGAATGAGTCTGTGTATTTTAGTAGCAAGGGATATTTCACTTTTTTTTTTTTTGAGAAGGTTCTAGCTGACCCAGGTGAAATTCTGCTTGTGGACACTTGAACCACATTCCCAGTTGAGTTTGGTCTTTGTCTTTCTTTGTGAGTTGGATAGACCAGCTTGTCTTTTGGTATCTCACTTTTCTCACCAGTGACTGCATAGATCTGAGCAAAAATTCAGCATGATGCTACTTACAAAACAATGGCATAGTTAATGGCACACAGCAGATGCTTCATAAACCCCCTGAATTGGTTATGATGCACACCTTCTTAGTGGCACCCCGTTTCCTATTTTATAAAAGAAGTGCATGCTGCAATTGTCTCCCTTCATTGGTTGTAGACTCTGTGAGGGCGTAGGCATGCATATTGTCATGCATCATGGCTGTTCTCCAGTTGTTCTCAGCAGACACAAGAATGTGTGGCCTTCAGAAATCTGGACAGTTTTCAATGAATGGTTATTATGAAATGAGAGTCTCTGGAAGAAAATTTTGATTTCTCTTTTGAAGCAAATTAGCTGGGCACATTGGCATGTGGGTTTTATTAAGATATTTCATTCCTGAAATAGGGTCCTCTCAGTTACCTACACATCCACAGAACAGAGAAGCCGGAAGCAACTTTGATGTGAAGCTGAAGCATAGCCAGGTGTGACAGCATCTGGATGGAGGGCCAGGTTTGGGTGCCTGCTCATTGTAGGGCCCCTGCTCTTTGCACTATATCTGGAGTAGAAAGAAGAGGCTATTGGTAACTGATATGAAAATGCTGTGTAAGGTTTGCTTACTTGGTTGTTACCATGGCAGGAGATAATTAAAAGGGTGAGTGTGGCAAGATAAAAAGATTACCAGCTTTTAAAAATGCTGGCAGGTCCCGAGCAGCTGGAAATGCTGGCGGGTCCCCGGCGGCAGTAGTCAGGCAGGCCTACAGAGCAGCCAGTCCCAGGCAGAGACAGCTCGCAGTGGGTCCTGGGAGAGCCACCCAAGCAGGCTGGTGTGAGCAGGCAGTGGGTAGAAGGCACATAGACACATTGTACAGAATAGAATTGGATATT
>LOEQ01006478.1:104426-132471 GCA_001685075.1 Bramus lutescens | reverse complement strand
ACACACAGACAGAATATTGTATACATAATAAATAAATAAATACTTTTTAAAAAAAAGAAAATAATATTGCTATCTTTATAAAAAGAGAAAATTGCAACAAGAGTCAGGAACACATGAAAGGAAGATGTGAAGACACACAGAAAAAAACACATGTCTTGTGAAAACAGTTATCAATAATCCAAAGTTCTGGAAAGCACCATAAAGTGGAAATCTGGGAAGCATTCTCTCCTAAAATCACTAGAGAAAGCACAGTTCACTCCCAACACTCTGATCTCAGCCTTTTAGTGTCAGACTTCCAGCCCTCAGTACGGAACAACAGAGTTCCAGTACCCAACAATCGCACAGTCTAGGGAATTTTAACAGGAACCCTGGGACGTATATAACAGAAACTACCATAAAATTGACAATTCTTAGTGATTGCCACAGATACCAAATGTCTCTTTGGAATCCTTACCATTTGGAAACCCATTTGAATGTGGTAAGGGTTTACCCTGCCTGTTAAGCTTTGAGATCATGTTAAATCATCATGATTTATATAACTGCCCCACCCAGGTCTTCCCAGGGCTTTTGACTTTTTCACTTTTTATACTCAGATATGACTATTATCTACGTATTACATCAAAACTTAGAAACTACACATTAACCAGAAAGAGATTGCTAATGGATCAGTCTGACTCACGAATCTAACCAAAATCCCACCACAAAATCAAACCAGAACTCAAACATCTGTGATCTTGGGATGGTCTAGTCAGAGACATAAGAAAAAGGAAAACAGCATCAGGGATCAAGGTACATCCTCCATAAAGACGCTATTCCACACGGCTTTTTCCAGGTCAGCCATTCTGAGTTCAAAAGAACTGAGAAAATTGCACTGGGTGGCACCCCAGTGACCTTGTAATAGCTTGTATTACTCGGTTGATTAAAAGATCTTTTCTCCTTTTCCCTTCCAGTGAGCATTAGTGGATAAGGAGCTTCCTTTGAAGTTATGGAAAACTTCAAATGGAAAGCACAAGGCAGGCAAATACACTTCCAGGCCCCTGGCCTCCTCAAGACCTCGCAGTCCCAGCACATCAGACACGAGGCATATTTTAAAACCCTTACAGGGAAATCAGTGTCTACAGACATTATGCTAGGTTGCTAAGTGTCACATAGCTGTCCACTCCATTAGTGGCTGTAAAGCTGGTGAGATCTTCCCGAGAAGTGGCAACTCCCTGTTCATGCATTTAGCTCACCAGGATGGAGTATGACCTTTTTGCTGAGGGCTGGGCATAGCAGGACCTCTTCCCACTTGGCCTTGCTTTGTGTAGCTCTCTGGATCCTCTGGATTCATGTCCAATGACATGTCCTCACAAACTTTCTGATCTCTCCCCGCCCTGTGCCTCCATTTGTTTTTCTGTTGCGTTCTCTGATAAATTATGCATCGAGACCAAGATATACATCTATAGCTTTTAAAGATTTTGTTCCCTTGTTTACTAATGCTTTGGACCCTAAGAAGAAAATGTGATGAACTGACTGCTTAGTTAGCAGGGAGGAGACTAGGGTAGTGAATGAATTCACACTTTAGACAATATGGAAAGATAGCTCATTGAGTACACTGCAAAGGAGCCATGGGCTGGGCGTTGCTTAGAGTGATGCTTGTCTGTGAATTGCTTCACTCTTCCCCCAAATGTAGTCCCCCTCCTTAAAGAGGTATAGGAGTATAAACGATTAACTGCCGTGTACATAGCAAGCATGAAATAACGTCAGGAGCCCTTTATGAACTGCAGCGTAAAGTTACAATGCTCTGTAAGAATTTCACACAGTGAGGAATGAGAAGAAAGGAAACAGGAATGATTTGGTGCATATTTGTCTGCATCTTAAGAGAAAAATCCTGTCTTCTGACCTCTATCTGAAAAGAAGCATTTTCTGATACTTCTTGGTAAAGTGCCTTCACCAGGCCTTTTTTCAAGGACAACTCTGGAGACTAAAGTACTTTTGACAATAACAATTCACATTTTTATTCACAGATTTTAATTTTTAAATATACAGAAGCATAAAACAAAAGATTAAAGTCTTTCTAAAGCAATCTTTCAAAATCGAAGAATGAAGAAGATACAAGAGAGACATTTAACATGAAGAGTTTTCCCACTTTATTTAAATAAGTGTTGGCTCCCATCAAGTTTAATGTGGGGTGGGAAAGGGTAACCTCAAAGCTCATAGCACTATTATTTCATGAACTTCTTGTAGAAGCTCAATGAACTTCATTCATTGATTCATTGACTCATTCCCAAAATGTGATTGTTGTTGTAGGCCCGGCCTATAAAATGAACTCTAGTTTCACTATTTATGAAGAGTGGAAGTAATTCATCCTGCTCTCTGGCTGTTCATTGGCACCTTCGGCATTTGCCCTCCTTGGGTCGTTGAACTTGTAGAATGTGAATCTCAGATGGATACTGGCATGACTTAGTCTGTCAGTTTTAGGTCTTTGTCAGGCAATCCTTGGGCAGGCACTATAAGAAGAGCCATCCTTTCTTAACTCATACTATGTTTTTATTTTCCTTTTATTTCCCTTCCTGCTTTCTTTATTTCATGGCACTTCTCACCACGTAAGACATTGAATAGTATATGTCTCTTTTTTAAATGTCTATTTACAGAGAGAAAAAATGGTGTATTTTGTTGATTGCTGATTTCTTTTGGACCAAGCCCTTACATTATTCAGTGAAACTTAAAATACCATGAGATCATCAAACTGTGATATTGAGAGTGAGGAGGTGCTAGAGGTAGAGGTTCAGAGAGTGACAGCATCTCATAGTTATCTTGGAGAGCTGGGTGGTGGTGGTGCACACCTTTAATCTCAACGCCGGAGGCAGAGGCAGGCAGATCTCTGTGAATTCAAGGCCAGCCTGGTCTACAAGAGCTAGTTCTAGGATAGGCACTAAAGCTGCACAAAGAAACCCTGTGTCAAAAACCATCGTGGAGAATAGTTTTTGTTCTTTAACATTCTGAAGAAGTGTCCTGGACTCTCTTCTTTGCCAATTTACATAGAAGAAGTACAGTACTAACAGGTAGCTCAGTTTAGAGAAAATTAGTCAGGTGACAGTTCACGATCAAATACCAAGACCTCTCAGTTATCAGTTTAAAACTAAACTGACAGATTAATAAACTGAAGGAGTCCATCCCTGTTACCCAGATTCCCGCAGTGAGAGTCACAGGATACCCCAAAGAAGAACATAATTATATTACCACTTTCTTCTTTCCTGGTCATTAATTGTCTCTTACTGAAGAGGAATAAATGGTTGACATAACATTTTTGAATATGTATTTTAAGATCTTTTGTGCCCCTTTTAGAGTACCTTTTAGATAACTGAGTAAGCTGCTTAGCCAAAAAGCTTACCATAATTGTAAGTTCTGTTGTAGCTATTATTTTATCATATACACTCTTTTGTAGTACAGAATATTCTAGGAAAATCATTATAAAAACTTGAAATGACAAAAAAGAAAGATTATTGGTTATATGAGTTAATGCACCTTCTCAGGTAACCTCTGTGGCTTCCATTGTCTGAGCAATTTTATTTTTATAATTTCGTAGAATGTTGAGAAGTGGAATGATGCAAATTGTTCTGTTCACAGGGCCCTAAGTGGAGACAAATATTACTTATAGCCTGTGAGTATTGATCAGCTGTGCATCTTTGAGAACATTTAACTTGGCATTTGAAATCGCCCATATATATATCTGAATAAGGCATTTCTCCTTGAATAAGTTATGACTTGTTACCAATTTGCACATTAATTCAAACAACATTCTCTATTAAGTGTTGTTTTCATATATGTATGACAATTTTGATTTTTATCTTTTCAAATACGTTCAGTAAAAAACTTTTGGTTCGTGTTGAAAACCATGGGTTTATTGGTAAGCAACAGTATGTTTAATTTTTTAATTGGTGTTCTAGGCATGTTCTTTGCTATGGTTGTTCTGATTTTCTCTCTGGCTCATGTGTTTGAACACTTAATCTTCAGCGGTGGGGATTTTTGGGAAGCTTGTGGAACCCTTGGGACTGTTGTTTACCCGGCAGAAATGCATTACCAGGGGCAGCTTGAAGGCGATATTTACTTGTGACCTTAGTCCAAGATCACAGCTTCCTGATCCACCAAGATATTGAAGGCAGCAGCTACAAACTTCTCTTACCACAGAGAGGCCTCCCTTCTGGTCAGCCTCTTGGTAGATTATGCCCTCTGAGAGTGATGGCCCAAGATAAACCTCTTTCCTTAATATGCTTCTGTTAGTTATTTTGTACAGTCTAGTGTTGTCCTGGTACATTTATCAGTAAATCAAGCTCCATGGATTTGATAAATTGCTTTTAACCTGTTGCAATTAACCCATTAAAAAAGGCAAAAAACTTCTCAAATACTTCCCCCTCCTGGTCTCAAGTCATTGGATTACAGGTCACTAATCAAGGGAAAGAGCTTTCATAAGCAACACAATGACTATTTGCCCCAGACGTCTCCTAAGAGAGTTCAGTCTCAGGTGCCTAGAGTCAAATATAAAGACCAGGCTATTCCAGAACCCCTTTGTTAGCTAACCAAACCAACAACTGTCTCTTTGCTGAGAGGAACCGATGATCAGTATACCATTCTTTTTTTTTTTTAATTAAAAATTTCCACNAGGTGAGCATCCAAACAGACTATGCTCCCACAAAGCCAGTACATGCAGTAGAATGAAAACCCAGTGCCATTGTCCTTGGCTTCTCGGTCAGCCCTCATTGTCAGCCATGTTCAGAGAGTCCAGTTTGATCACATGCTCAGTATACCATTCTTTGAAGTTTGATAATTTGATATTTATTAGGTTTTACTGTCTAAAGTTTATGTAATAATTGAAATAAGAATTAGAATAAAGTTTATCTTATTGCGCCTGTGCCGTTAGCCTCTTGCATCACTCCTTACAGAAAGTGTTTTTAGTACTTTTCCCCACTGTTTGAGTTTTTGCATGTTTTGAGGTTTGCATGTTGCACAAGCAAAATGAAAAATTATAGATTATATCAAAAGACAAAGATTTTGAAACACTTGCCATCAACTGGTTTTTACAAAGCATCACCAGGGCTGGTGTACTTCATAAAGTCCTTTACTGAAAATGTAAGATTGAGGCTTCAAAATGTGTGTGCTCCTCTTAAGAGCATAATTGTGAAACTGGTAATGTGATTTTTTGGTTAAAATAACCATTGTGTTTTAGTTCATTAGAGTTGACTTGAGATGAATTCTCCAAATAGAAAGCAGATGGGAGGCTTCAAATGGCATAAAGCAGTAGTAATTAATCCTTGACTGCGTTCAGCCTGGGATATCCAACTATTACTGACTTGAAGCTCCCAGTTTCTTGAAACCAAAAGTCATTTACTGCATTTATCACACACTTTATACTTTGTATACTTTGCAGTGGAAGTCTAGAAATCCCTGAGATGGACTCTGCAACTATGGCAAAGGCTGTATAGGAACACGGAAAGATAGCATGAATAAGGACAAGGCAGACCCAGCATCCCCTGCATTGCTTTAGAGTAATGAAGTTAGAGAACCTTCTGGAAGGAAAAGGAATATGGATCATGTCCATTCAAGTTTCCCCCTTTTATAGAACACCTTTCTCAAAAGGAGTAGTTGTTTAGCAAGTTGATGCGTTATGAGACCAGCAGCCAGAAAACTGAGTCATGCTGTTTACTTAAATACACTTTATAGTTCTCAACTTTCAACTCTCCAATCTGTCACTAGAAGATCTTAAGAGGTAGCACTGCAGATTTTGTTATAAAATAATCCAATAAATACCAATAGGAATATGCATTTACTTAATACTCCTATCACTTTGTTTCAAAGGTAGTTACTTTTTCCATTTAATAGCTGGGGTTATTGATGCTTTAGGGGTTTAAGTAATTTGTTCACCAATCATAACTCTTAGGAAGTAATAAAATCATGCTGACTCAACTCCAGACTCCATAGCTTGATCAGTATCTTTAATATCATCGGCCTAGGGAAGTTTTAACCATCAGCTGCTGAAAACAATAACTGTAGTTTTAAAGGTTTAAAAACATACTCACTGATAAATCTATGGCAAATACAAGAGAAAACTCATCATGCCTTCTCTAAGCTTTCATTCCCACTTTAATATATATAGAAGCTACAATTTAATGGAAAATCTTCAGAAAGAAACACTGGATTCCACATGCTTCAACAAAAAAAGTGCCAGCAAGTATTTGGACTTCTTATTAGCAACAGCTAAATATAGCAATTTGATACTAACATCAACAATCTGATCTTACACTCAAAATGAGTCATTTTCCAACTTCTTTTCATATGTTAAAAACATACAATATATACATTAGGTATTCTCAGCATCCGAATGAAGTTGTCATTCTTATCACAATTCTATAGAAGGATTTAAGATACTCAGTTCACAGAAACCTCCCAAACTATCTGTGGTAGACTACTGGGGTTCCTTTTAGGAATCTGAAATACTATCTATTTTACCCTAAACGTGCCATCAGCAATAGCTTTCTTCATCAAGTTTCATGTTCAATATTTATATCTCTGTGAATAACTCGGCATCAGCCAAGAATTTTCACACACCAGCTTTATTTAAAGCAGCATCCCTATGAGGAAGACAGAGCCGTTTTCAGAGCTCGACAGACAAGGACAACTGGAAGTCAGAGATCATGAGCATGTCATTTGCCTGAGGATATATGAAAGAGGAAAATGGGGAAAATGAAGAGGCGGGCTCTAAATGGGGAGGGGAGAAGTCAGCACAGGAGAAGGAAGGAGTGACAAAGAGCAGCAAGGTTGGTTGATATAGCCTCAGGGAATCATATTATTTTTATATTTGTTTAAAATTATTTACAATATAATGCTTGCAAGTGTACATGTTTATACACACATACACACACGCATATACAAGTGTGATATCTATAAACCACAACAATGACAGACACTGCTACATATCCTAAATGTTCAATAGTGGCACTTGTAACTTGGCAGTAATTAACAGCTTTCAAATTGGACTTAAGGACCACTCAAATTATGCTTGGTATTAGAAAGCTATGCAGGTACCCAGGGCTAGTGAAGTCATGGAACTTAGACGAGATCTACCACTGCTACTGTGCTAGACTGTAAAATTCCTAACTATACATCCTAAAACTTAACATTATACCAACAAATAAGTAGGGAGGACCCTTGGCCCAGGGCTTTGTTCTGGATCTCATCTATCACTTCCTTATTGAAGGCTCTCTGATAACAATTAGGATGGTCACCGATCTGATTACAGGAGGAGAAGGCCAGGTCAGAGACCCTCTCTACTAATGCCAGGAGTCTTAACTAGGGTCCTCATTGCCGGTTCCTGGGAGTTTCTCTGGCACCAGGTTTCTCCTTAACCCCAACATGCCTGCCCCTCATCAAGATAGCTCTTAATGTGTATTTAGCCCAAGAAGATAAACAAAGCTTCTTTCCTTAATTGGAAAAGTTCAAAGGGATGGAGGAAACACTTCAAATGTGTACCCCTCCATATGGAATTAAGGTGCAATGCCATGGAGCGTACAGTGAAAGTGTCTCAGAAATACTCCATAATCGCAAAATTGAGCCTTGGCTGATAGGCTGGAGAATCGAGTTTTCCTAATTCCTTTGTGTTCTGCTGAAGCGGGATTGGGACATTATCTGATGAATTTTCATAATGTTCTTGAGGTCCAGCTTGTGACCCTCTGCTAAACTTCTCCAAATAAGGTCCCCCACTAGAGCACAGCTTAATTGTCACTTGAGTTCTAAACACAGGAACCGTGACAGTTACACAAATAGGGGCTTTCCAAACTGCTATTTCTGAAACTAACGTTTTTTGTCTATCCAGGAAATACATCTACACTGTTGTTTCTGTGTTTATTATTTATAAACACATATATTGTCTACATGCACATATACAAATGCGATGTTTGAGGACAAAACATTATTTCATTAACCCAAATTTAGTCCCTGAAACAAATTTCTATCAGTGATATCAAGTTATAAAAATTTTTGAGACTTGTTCTTACATAAAAATAGTTCTAGATTCCTAGGATTGATTTAAGATGACCATAAAACATTTTCTACATTTTTCAGGAAGGGAGGTGTGTAGTCTGAATTTTCCTTTCTTAAACTTAAGCTAACTAGTGTCTTCCTGATGAACGTCATGCCGTGGAAGTTATGCTCAGGAATTCCTGGAGATGAGGGATCTACATCCTTACAGCATCTACACAGCCTCTGGGAAGCTGGTTCTCAGGACACACTCTCTTTAGAGAGATCCTCTTGGAAGTTTGCCTTCACAGTTTGAGAAAACCCGAGTAGTTAGGTGGAAAGCTAGCAGGGAGAATGACTGAGGCCTCCAGGTGTCAGGTGTGGCTGAGCTCCTAGGCAACAGCCAGTACCAACTTGCCAGTAAAGTCATTGAGTCATCCTGTGTATCTAGTCCAATCAAGCTTCAGATAATGGTAGCTAGAGCTAATATTAGTTTGTAATCACAAGAGAAATTCCTATTGACATAATAAAGCTCAACAAATCAGTGGCTGTAAAAACCCAGAAATATTTTCTCTAGGCATTTCTGAGTTTAAATATCTAAAATTAAGGTTTCAGAAGGATCATACTGTCCTTTAGAATTATCGAGAATTTTTCCTTGCCTTTTCTAACTTCTGGATGCCTTTCCTTTCGTTGACTTTCAATTACATAACTCCTATATCTACCTACTTCCATTTTCATGTATTCTTCCTCTATCTCTCATTCTGTCTGACTCTGTATCTCTTTCTGTCTCCCTTTCTCCCCCTCTCTTTCTCTCTGTGTCTTCCTGTATTCTCTTTTCTTCTCATAGAGATAACAGTCATTATATTTCGGAACTAATCTAAACTCAAGATGATTTTATTCTTAGCTTCTTAACTAATAATATCAGACACAAAGACACCATTTATAATAGAGTTATATACTGAGCTTTTTGGTAGACATTATCAACTCAATATGGACTCCATGCAAAATGTACAGCCAAACTCTTGGTTTCTGAAATTCATTCATAAAATCAATGTATCTTTTAATCTTTTCATCACTGTGACAAACACCAGGGAGAAATGGATGACAGAGCTTTCAATCCATGGCTGGCTTCAGTGCTGTGGACCAAGGGAAGGTTGAATATCATAGCAAGGATCATGTGCAGAAGTCAAGCATCGTATCATTGAAGGGAGGAAAATGTATGGAGACGTAACAGCACTGGGAAACCATCTACCTTTCAAACGCACATTCCGAGTGCCCTATGTCCATTACTTTCCACCTCCTGATAGTCTTTCAGCTATGAACTTACTGATAGGTTAAAATACTGATGAAGTTAGTATGATTATGATAATAATAATATTATAATCCTGTTGCCTCTCGGTAGCATCACCATCTGTGGTGCAAGTGGTAAACACATAAGCCTTTTGAAGAAACACTTTGGTACCATAATCACAATTCTTCATTAAACCATAATCCATGGGCATAAGAAAATGGTGGTTATCAGCTAAATATGAGGGTTTTCATGTAGCATTAGAAATCAGTTTTTTTTTAACCACATTCCATTGCTCTTTTTTTTTTAACCCCACAGAACTTGAAGCTTTAAAAACTCACAGCACAGCTAATGCATGTAACAGTTGCTTTAAAAACTGCTTGTTTGAAGTTGGGAAAATTTTACATTCTCTGTTTCAATCAAGTTTCAGTGGCTCAGGCCATTATCGTCACAGCAGGGAGCATGGTGGCACACAGATTCCAGCAGTGTCTGAGACTTTCACATCCTGATCAGCAGGCAGAGAGAAAACCTGAACCTGCCATGGGCTTTTGAAAGCTTAAAAGGCCACCCCCAGTGCCACACTCCCTCCAACAAGGCTACACCTTATCATCTTTAGAATTCTATCAAAAGGTTCCGCTTCCTGGCAACTAAGCATTCAAATATATGATCCTATGGGAAAGGCATTCTTATTGAAACCACTAGAGTAAGTTTGGCCTTAAGTATGAGAACTCTTTATGAATTATGCAAAGTTACAGCTAATACAGCATCAGTCACTTACATTCCACCAGTGTTGCCAGAAGAAATGCATCTTCTTTATGTATGGTGTGATGCAGTGTGTGTGTGTGTGTGTGTGTGTGTGTGTGCACATATGCGCGCGCACGCGCATATACATTTCTCTCTGGTATTACAGTCAACAGCAGTTACTATCTCATCCATCTAAAGTGTAATCCAATAATTCTAATCCATAATCTAAAATACAACTCTAAAGATTATCCCAGTTATTGTTTTTGACATAGCTAAGGATTTCTCATTTCTAATGGTTTGATTATGTATAATAAACAAGACTATAAAACAATTAAGCAACTAAAATTGATGCTCAAATTTATTATTCTGAAGAACAGCCAATAATGGGTGGATACTTTATGAAACCATGGCCCAAATGAAGAATAGGTTATGGGTGAAGTTTAGTGATACCTAAAAAATTGTTTGACCAGTTTCTTCACAGTCCTTTTCTGTCTCTGAATATGTGTTTCAAACCCATGCTCTTTTATTCTGTCTCATCCTTAGTCTATTAACAGGTCTCCAGTGTCTTTTTTTCTTTGCCACTTTTTATCTTAACCCAGAGGCGATTTATGAGCAACTCTAGATTTTTGTCCAAATGTGTACTTATTGAGAGATTATTAGTTTAGTAGTTATTTCAGATAAATAGATAAAAATTTACTCCTTTATATCTGATAAATCTTATAATGGATTTTTTTTTGGCCACAGGTCTATTAGCATTGACTTTTAAATTTTCTGCTCAATCATGACTTGTTCTTTTACTTTGAAGCTTTTTACAAGTTTGTTGTGGAGTTGAGTGTGGGAAGAGTTTGGGTGAAAATGCAACACTTACATATGAGAATCTCGAAACAATGTAAAGTTTCTGTTTCCAAGAAGCAGGCTTTACAGACTACACCCTCTTAGAAAACAGTAAGTATTGTTAATTTTCATTACTTATGAAAACTGCCAACTTACCAAAGTGCTCATTAAAAATGCACTCTTTTTTAAAAAAAAATTACGTATTTTTCATAAATTTTTTTTCTCATTTTACATACCAGTTTCCACTCCCTCCACATTTTCCCTATTGCACCCCCCACCCACTTCTCAGAGTGGATAAGGCTTCCCATGGAGAGTCAGCAAAGTCTAGCACATTGCTTTGAGGCAGGACAAAGGCCCTCCTGACTATATCTACATTGATCAAGGTATCCTTCCAAACAGAATGGGTTCCAAAAAGCCAGTACAAGCAGTAGAGGTAAGTTCTAGTCTCACTGCCAGTGGCACCACTCTCTGCCACAACTATAAAACTGTCACCCACATTCAGAGGGCCTGGTTTGGTCCTATGTTGGTTCCCTTACTGTCCTGCCAGAGTTGGTGAGCTCCCATTAGCTCAGGTAGATGGTTTCAGTGGGCGTCCCCATCATGGTCTTGACCTTTTTGCTCATAGTCTCACTCCTCCCACTCTTCAACTGTACTTTTGGAACTTAGTCCAGTGCTCTGCTTTGGATCTCTGCCTCTGCTTCTTCAGTTACTAGATAAAGGTTCTATGATGACATTTAATATAGTCAGTCATCAATCTGACTACTGGGCAAGGCCAGTTCAGGCACACTTTCTACTATGGCTTAGAGTCTGTGGACATCCTTGTGGATTTCTGGAGAGCTTGAGGGAATGGGATGGTCAAAATGGGGGAAGGACAGAGACAGAGAGCCAGGAAAGAGATATCTTGATTGAGGGAACTATTATGGGGCTAGCAAGAAACCTGGCATTATAAATGCACTCTTGAAGCTTAAGTACTTATTTGGAGGTTCTAGCTGGGTAGCACAACAGCTTGTATTGTCTTTATTGAAGACTAGTACTCCTCTCTTCTGGGAAGCTCACTTTGATCCAGTGCTCAACTTCAGAAAAGACAAAAATGGATGTACAAAGGGTATACCAACCTTGCCAGCCAGGACAACTAAATCAACCTTAGTGATCAGTCAGGTGACTGATGTGGCCAGATTGCCCTTACTACCACCATGATTATGCTAAATGGAAATGCTACTAAACTAACCTCTAATGAGCTATCATCAAACCAATAGATTCATGCATCTGTCAATCCTCATCAGACATGCTAGCATTTACAGTAAATAATAATTAAAACAGAGACTCTCAACTGGTCAAGGTATAGAGAACAAGAGACTACAACGCTCAGCTGCAAGTGGCAATCTGTATCAAATCCCCTTCCAAGGCTCAGGGGTCAGGAAGACGATGCAGAAAGGGTGTGCAAACCAGAGCTTATGAAAGAATGTATACAAGGAAACAGTGTCTTCTGGACAAGCAGGGCACCTGAACATAGGAACTCAGTGTTTTTGGCAGCATACATAAGGAAAGTTCAAGCCACATCAAATCCCATTTTGGAGAGGGAAGTTGGGTATAAAGTCTCAGCCCTAGCTGAGGTGCTTTTGGCAACTGATGGTTTCTAGCAAATTGACCATACTTCAAAGAGAGGCCATATATCCCAAGAATGCATGAGCAACACATATTTGACTTGGTTGGTTTAAAATTGGTTAAGAACAATATGCAAAATGTAGCTTTTTTTTGTCCAAAAGTTTTATGATCTTTTAAATGAATTTAGTGAACAAGAATTAAGAACGCAAAATTGAGTGAATAGGAAAGGGAATCTTGGGGAAAGCTGAGAAAGGTAGGCTACTATTTGAAAAATATTACTAAAGAACTAAAAGACACTTTTAATAATAAAATAAATTCAAAGAGGATACTTGACTTTTCATGAAATTTTAAATGCTACACACAGAGACAATCACAAATAGGACAACCCTTTCTTATGTAGTAGAAATCTTAGAGGTCTCATTCCTAGAAATGACAACATTCTGAGTTATCACGAGGCAAGTACCAATGACTATGTATGTGCTAACTCAGTATTGATTAAATTAATTTTGCTGAAATTCATAATACATATGAATGATATACTGACATGGGGAAAAATTCCCCAAAGGCTCATTATTTCCTACGCAGCACCAAACTAACTCAATTGTGTCTTAAAAGAGCTCTCTAGCTGCTCAGATGTTTTGTTTTCTTTTCTTAAATTTACAGCTTCATTTACAGTAAGTGACCACTTGCCTTTCCCACAACTTCATGTGTTCTTCAGGGAAGTTGCCATAGGAAGTCAAACAATGACCGCTCAGCAGAGGTTCATAGCAAAGAACTAATGAAGAAAACACGTTGCAAACTCAAAACTGCCTGAAACCTAAATGTATTCTGTCTTCTCCAAACCCACACTGAATGTGGCCCTCATTAAACCCTCCATCTAACTGGAAAGGAAGCTCCAGCGAGAATAAGGGTGCATTGTTTAGTTCACAGGCAATAAATCACACAAAGCTCTGGCTCCTTAGTTTGGTATAGTTTCATGTTCACAATGTTCACAATTTGGATACTCAGCCTTTCAAATCTGCACATGCCAGATTCTTCTATTACAGGTTATATAAAATATGATACAAATATAATATTCTTATATTATATTATCATTGGAAATATGATGAAGATGTTCAAGGTCATTATTTTTTTAATTTTTTGAAATTAAAATGCAATTACGTCATTTTCATCTTTTCTCTACTTTCCACCAACACTTATGAACAGTACTTGGTCTCCTTCAAGAACCAAGGTCACTTTTAAGAGGGAAATTATGAATATTATTTTCAAGTATCTCATCAGTAAACCACACTGGGAAATGATCCAATAAACCTTGAGGGGCCATGAATCACTTGAGGTCAGACAAGACCTTCCCAAGGCTGGAAGAATAATATCAGATAATAATGTTTTCTTCGTGTTGTGATAGCTAGAGAACAATATGCTTTTCTGATACTTAGCAGAGCACAGACTTAGGGGCAAGGAGGACAAGGACAGACTACGAGCATTGTAGTATGGACAACGTCCAGCAAACCTTTCTAACGTATACATGATACATAGCAGTGTAGACAACGTCTAGCAAACAGTTCGACGGTATAAATAAATCCATAAAAGCTTAGCATTCATCACTCAAAACTCTAGCTCAAAGAAGAGCCGCATCTCATGTGTGGCTGGAATCCTTAGTATTTTTCTTGTTCCAAGGCTACTTTTAAATTTAAGACTTCGTCTTACTACAGCATCCTAACTTCAAGATAAATCAACATCTCTGTTTTGGGTCTTCCTCATGCAAAATTTGGGCTTCTGTGGGTTTTTATTTAAAAATTTGTCTATTTCTTTTACAGTCATGATAACCAAGCAGTCTGGAATATCAGCCCAGGGTTCCTGGTTTAGGACTATCTGACTTAAACTGCATTTATAGAAGAAAAATGAAGGAAAAATAATCTGAGTTCTTGAGATATGATACATACTCATCTTGCTTTAATTGTTTTTGAATTTGCTAAATTCCTGAGCAAGAATTCATAACACAAGAGTCACTGAAACACTTGGTGATCTTTCTTATTTATGTAGACACACATCTAAGATTTTATGCTTAGTTCATCTTAAATTATTCATTGGTTTCTCAAATGACTCTGCAAAGGCTAGACACTACTTATCCATATGTTTATATTCAATTCCTAGGCTCCAACCTTTGTTAAGCTTCTTTACTAGTCTGTTGTTAATGATTGATGTGATTATCTTCTGTTACGGTGACAAAATGCTTGACATAAATCAACTTAGAGGAATAAAGGGTAATTTGTTCACTGCATCAGAGCTTTTAGTCTATAGCTGTCTGGCTGCATTGCTTTTAGTCTTTTAGACTTGTGGTAAAGCAGTGAGTCCATCACAGAGCAAAGATGCTCACTTCATGACTGAATGGCATGAGGGGAAGAGAAAGAGAGAGAGACAGAGAGACAAAGAAACAGACAGAGGTAGACAGACAGGCAGAGAGACAGAGACAGAGAGAGATACAGAGAGAGATACAGAGAAACAGAGAGAATGAATGAACTTGAGACAAGAATCTATCCATCTTTGGCACAGTCTTAAGGAGTCACTCCTGCTGTTTCCACTATCTCTCAACAGCCCATTGAGTTATAAATTCATGGATAGGTTGATTATTAATAAAGTAAGAGTACTCATGATCCAAACCCTTCCCAAAGGGTTCTGAACACACATTGAGAATCAACTCTTTAATGTGTGCCCTTCTTAGGCACTATTATGGTTTATACCTTAGATATGTTCTCAAGAGGCTCATGATAGAAGACTTGATTCCCAAATGGTTGTGCTAGCTATGAGGTGACTAGTTCAAGATGACACGACTTAATGTATTAATCTATGACTTTTTTAATAGATGAATTGCTATGTGGAGGTTATTGCTGTTAAATGATATGTTGCATCCTTTGATCCATGTCCTCTTGTTCTCTCTTTTTCATGCTCCCTTGAGATAAGCAGTTTTGTTTTATCATGTGCTCTCTGCTAGGCTAGTTCTCAATTACTACAGGTCCAGCGGCAGTGGAGCTAAGCAAACATGAACTGAAACCCCTGAAACCTTAAGCCAAAATAAAGCTTTTTGCCTTTAAGCTGATTTGTATAGGAATTGTGTCACAACAACTGAAAAATGACCACCATAGGGACGTTTTAGGCACAAACCACAACAACCAACATACTTTTCATGACAATCACTCTGCTTGGCTATCAGATACCAACAATATTGGTCATCTACTGCTAGTTAGGCATGTTTGTTACTGGAACTGAAGAAATAACATTAAGTGAACTGGATGCAAGCTGCTTAATTGAAATTCTTGATCTGTTTAAGATACTCTATGAATTGCTATCTAATTTAACACTTAAACCTGTGAAGTAGGTAATATTGCTATCTTAATTTATATATGAAAAATATAGCGATTAAGTGTAAATCCTCATGTTTTATAAGCAATAACACCTTTTCAAATTATTTGAGAGCTGTAACATAAGTATGAGATCAATCAAAACACCCCAGTCCATGAGAATTATCAGTTATCTGTGAATACAGCCAGTTAGCCTGTTTTTCTAAAAATATATTCTCTTCTTCCTTTTTTTCTTCTTTGTCCATTTTGCACCTTAGCTAACTTATTTCCAGAAGAGATACAGGATTTGGAAATAGAAAACATAATTTGTGAGCTGAATATCCTGAATGGAAATTGTAGACTGTTACCCTTTGGCTACTTATCTCCCTGTTCTGATATCCCTCCATGTTCATTTCATCTTTACTTATAGAATGATAACAGGTCCTACCAGCGCAAGAGCTGGCTAAACCCACAACACTATTTTCAGCCAAGTTTCATTAAAGTCTCAGCACTATACCAAAATGTATTAATCATAATGTCTGAACAATAGTGCAAACGCCCCTTTCATTCATTTCAGTCGAACACATTTACACATATTCACAATTGTCTCTGCAACCAGAATAATATCTTGTGGTGACTTAGTCATCAAATTACTTGGCTGACTACCTCTGCTTTAAACACATTTTAATTCTTTCTTTCTTTCTTATGACTACTTATAATACACTTTTACCACCTCCTTCTGCCTACTCTTCTTTTCCTTCTCTCTATTATGTGTGGCACAAAGAGCTTCCACGTCTGTATATCTTCCTACAGTTTTTAGAGACTCAAGAGTTTCACTTTTGGTTGCATTAGATCAATAAAATATTTTAAAATAATTAACATTTTCTTAAATGATTCTTTAAAATCACCCAAGAAGTCTGGTGCTTTGAAAATTTAGATAAAGAATTAGGATCTAGACCAAGATTCCAATACAGCAATTTCTGGCCTCATTGGATCTTCGAGCACTGGAAAGTGAATAGTGTTGCATATGAAACAATGTTTTTGGATATATTGGCATCTAGTAAATTAATTCCATTTATTTACTTTGTAATATAGCTATAAAATGAAACATTCTCTCTCTTTGTGTATGTCAATATGATAAGAAGACAATGTGTTGTTTAGGTGGTGTATAATGATTAACTTTTCCTATAAAATTGTAGGTTTATATTTAAAGATTAAATGATAGGTGAAGATTTTTTTGCACACAATTTCTGTCTTTTGTTATGTCACAATGATGGAAGAAATACTCTCTGGAAGAAAGACAGCATATTCAACAAATAGTTATGAGAAATCTGGATTAGCATATGCAAAAGAAGGATATAAATTGGAAAAGAATAGAATAATATGACAATGTAATATAATATAATAATTAAATATTTGTCCCTTGTATTATTAAGGATTTCCTGACTGTTTTGATTAATTGACATCTATTCTCCCAAAATATCATGCTTATGTTTTGTCATCAGAAACATCACCAAAAAAACATAGCACATGAAATTTGAGTACATTAGCTTTCTTGTTACTGAATATATAAATCTTTCTGAAATATGATATATAAAATTTGTAAATTTATCACATTTTTCAAAGGTTTAGGATTTATTTTTTATTACTAAGTATACAGGAATAAAAAGACTGCTTCTGTCCCCAAACAAGCAAATTTTATTTATTCATTTATTTTTGCTGCTATATTTTATTGCTTTGTTTTATTTCAGGCAAAAGTCAGAATTTTGGCATATAATAGAAACAGGAGATTTAAGTGAGAAAATTATCATGGTAGGTTATATCAAAGTCCAATGTCTTAGAGTTTCTATTGCTGCGAAGAGACACCTTGACTACAGCAACCTTTATAAAGAAAATCATTTAATTGGGTCTGGCTTATAGTTCAGAGGTTTAGTCCATTGTCATCATGGTGGGAAGCAGGGTGACACTCAGGCAGATGTGGTGGTGGAGAGGTAGTTGAGAGTTCTACATCTGGATTGTCAGGCAGAAGGGAGAGAGAAAGAGGAGATAGGAGATAAAAAGAGAGGGAGAAAGATGGAGGGAGAGGGGAGAGAGAGAGAGAGTCTCTCTCTCTCTCTCTCTCTCTCTCTCACTGTGCCAGGTTTAAGCTTCTGAAATCCCAAACTCTGCTCCCAGGGATACACTTCCTGCAGTAAGACCACATCTACTCAACAAGACCACATCTCCTAATAATCCTACTCCCGAGGAACCTATTGGGGATGTTTTCATTCACACCACTATAGTTCAGAAGCAGAACTTTAAACATCCATGTTACCTCCTGAGACATACTTGATACCACTAAGCTGTATGGAATTAGTTGAGTCTCCATTTCTACATTTGGGATTCTTTGTTGTTCTTGTCTCCTTGACTTTCTGTGTCTATTCCTTTTGGTAAGTACTGGGAATTAATTACGGCCTTCCATATGCATGGCAAGTGATTCTGTCAATGGAGCTATATCATACCCAGCAAATAAAATTTTATTATTTTGAGATACGGTGTCATTAATTTGTTCAGGGGTTTTGAACTCACTATGTAGTCCTGGCTATCATTGACTATACCTCAGTCTCCTGAATACTTAAATAGCTAGTATTATGGGCATGAGCCACTATGCTTGGCTCTCTTCTCATTTCTGAAAGACAAATGAAGATTTTTAAAAATGACTTTTGGTCACAGGAAGATTGGTATAATGGACATTTTTCTCAGTTTTCGGTGGAGACTTCTCTACTTGGCACCAGGTTGGATTGTTTTTTCAGTGAGGGACTCTGAAACCTATGTTAATGTATATTTTTTGAAAAATATTACTGATATTGAAGCTTTGACCATTTACCCGTGGTAATATTCTCTTGAAGTTGATATATGTTTTAATATTAATCTCATTAGATATATCAATAATTAAGAACCAAATGTCAGATGTGTTCAAAAGGAATTTTGAATTAGCTATGATTATGGTCATATATGCCAAATACGTACTGGAGCTGCTCCATGCTGACAGGTTAAATGTACCTCAACAGATTGCTTTATTAAAAAAATATAAATAAGATATTTGTCCACTAGGAAGCACTCAAGTGCAGACTCCATATACTTTACAATACTCAAGTCCTTGGTCATGTTTAGAATTTTTATTAATTTATAGTTATGCATACATGAGCTTGATTTACTATAGTTTGGTATGTGATAATCTGATGATGGCTCAGTGCATTATGCATGACACACATCAGATTAATCAGAAAAATTAATTATCCTGCCTAATCCATAATCCTTTGTTGATTTCCTAGCCTAAGACCAACATGTCATATGAGTCTGTGCTTGGACTTTTGTGACTATGTGACTTCCTTTTCCAAAAGAGCTCCAAAGTTGCTTAAAGCCAAAGTTTCATTTTTTTTATCAATATTCAGATAAGTGGTTCTTTGCTTGGTCCCACTGACCAGACTACTTTGAAAAGGAACAATAACAACAAAAAATGGCCACTGATACAAACGACCAAGCAGCATTTGACAATTATAGCATTCATTTCCACAGTGGCTCCAAACATGGGAGCAAACTTAGTTTGGACTAATATTCCAGGAGTTGTGTGTACAGACCTAACAGCACAGGCTATTAGGCCAAATACTGGGATTTAAAGCCTGTTTCCACTTTTTAATAATTGGTTGAACTCAAGCAGGTTATTTACCTAATCTCAATTTAGCTTTCAGTTTAAAACCATGTCAATGTTCTTATCTTTCACAGTTTTAAGGATTAATGAGTAGTGCCAATGGTTTCCTGAGTTTAGCAGCGTATCTGACACATAGCAGGTGATTATTACTTGAACAGTCACATTAGCTCTAAAGTACTATGCACCAATGGACCTTAAGAAGCAATGGAAACCCAGCTATGCTGTTGTGCTGCCAATCAGGGGTCTACCCTTACATTCATCACATCCTTGTCTCTGGTCCTATTATAGGGATTGCTCTTTGAAAGAATTCCTTTTGCCCATGAAGTTTGTCACACTTCACTTTCTACCTTGAAGCGTATTCCATTAAATTAAATGGGGAGTACCTGATCTTAAAATCACATAGGTTTATTGCATTGTAGGAACACCCAAACACTAATGGTTCACTTACCTTATTCGAACTGCCCACTGATGACCTGCTCTTTCATAATGTTATGAAAATCTTTTTCCCCTGAAAGCATGAATAAAGTTTACTTTAGCATCATTAAGTAATTAGTCCCAGGGCTGGTGGTGTAGCTCAACAGTAGAGCATTTGCCTAGCATGTTTGAGAATTCAGTTCCATGCCCACATGGCAAAACCTACTAAGTGCCAGTATCCCATAGTTTTGTGTTACTGTGTGATATTACCTGTATTAATGTGAACTAACATTAATGTAGCCCTAAATGTCATCCAAATAATGGCTTTGTTCTGAATCCAGGTGTATTTTCAATTACAACAAAGGTATTAAAGATTTTAAGATATTTTGGATGTACTCACTGACTCTCTGACAAGTCCATTAGTTTCTTTTTGTTTCTTTTTAGATGTAAATGCAATTATTATATAATTATCATTGTGATCCAATGTAAAATGATATTTTAATTAGTTCTTTTGTAGAATAAGGATTTTCCAGACTCACTCTCCCTAAAGTTGCTTGAGAACAGTTTTAGACGAATCCAAGGTTACCACAACTAATTTGACTAATGTAATTATTTGTACACTCTAGTTTAATACACACATATGCACTTGTGTGCACTTAGCACGAGTAGGCATGCTTCAGTAATACTATCTGTATGTGACCTACTTCCTCGGGTGAATTCTTTGCTACCTATCTTTTTATCATCAGAACTGACTCCACTTCAAAATGGTTAGAATGAAACTATAGCTCAACTCAAATTTTCCCAGTTTAATATTTTTTTTCAGCTAGAATCTGTTTTTCAGTTCTCAGTATGGTAGGTAGAAATATGATATCAGTAACACTCTAAGTTTGTTGAATAAGGGTTTTCTTAGCAGACATTTACGTAATCTTTTATTCAACCACTATAACCCTCTCAGGCTCCATTAGAATGCTGTACCTCAGTGTCGTGCATTGTCCGTTAGCATTCAAATACCCCAGTAATATCTAGACTTCAAATCCACATTCCCACAACTTCATCTTCTAACAGAGTTTTAATAACAGTGTTGACAGTTGTTAAACCAATAGCAAACTACTCAACTCTCTTCAAAAACTCCCTAGGAGCAGCTAAGGAGTTAAATCAGGAACCTTTGTCTTTTTCCGAGACAGTCAGGTACAGGATGTTTTAAAGTATGAGACTGAAACATGAGTAGACAAAATCTTGACATTTGAAAAACAAACAGATTTGCTTGGTAAGATGACATCTGCTGTTGTTCTTTCCAGACATTATTTTTCCCCCAAGTTGAAAATGTGAGAAAGTGCAAAAACTTGGGTCACACAAAAAGTAGATCCTGGCCTCAGAAAGGGAGACAGTGTCAGCATCAGCAGCACAACACATTTTTGTTTTCCATTCTAGATGTTGATTTCAAATATCTTTTCTTGGTGCTGTCAGGGGGAAGTGTGGTATTGTAGCAGTCAATATAGAATTTTAGACATGCAGTCTCTAAATCTGAAAATGTGGTGGGGGAGGGGAAAACAGTATACACCGTGGATTGAAAAAAATAGTATACGAACTAGCTATGTGGAAAATATCTATTGCCAAAGATTGTGACCAACAAGTTAAACCAGAGAAGCAAGTCTTGGTCTAGAGGTAAGTATAAAATCCTTGGCTCAGTTGGGTGAGCATCAAGATGCTACTGAGCTTGAGGGAATAGGGCAGGGCCACAAGAATGATACCAAGCTGAGAAATTTCCAAGTCTCTGAGTCAGCTGGCTGTGACCTGGTCTTCTAGCCCATGGAACGCTGCCCCCAAAGAGCACAGAAACCAAGCAGAACAAACCGCGAGCCGCTGCTGGAAAGGCTTCGATTGTTTCTTCTTGAGACAAGGAGGAGCATGGGAGAAATAGTCAGGTTTTAGAGAAATGACAGCAGATGCCCAGTTCCTTGATCCTCCAGCAACCCTTCAAACATTAGTGGTCACCTAGGAATCTGACTTTGTTCAAAGACCAGCACGAACGTTTTAAGGATTCAGAGGTATAGAGCACTCTTTCTCTTAACTCCATTAGCCTGTGTTGGTTCTAATTACTTTCTTCATCTTTCATGTTTGATCTGATCTGTGTGTGCGTGTGTGTGTGTGTGTGTGTGTGTGTGTGTGTGTATTACTTTCGATGGAGGGGTACACTAATTGTTCATCTAATTGGATTCACAATATTGTTATTACCAGTCCATAGAATGTATACCCCAATTCTAGCTTCACCTTTGCCCTTGGGATCTAGAACACACTCATGCCTCCTTTCTCTACAGGACCCCATTCTGTGCTCGGTCATGTTACCTATGTATTACATATACCACCATGCACCACGCATTTAACCTAATGCTGCCCTCTACTGATTTATTTAGTTCCCTTCCTGGAAAAAAACAAACAAACATATGTTGTAGATTGAACAGCAGGATATAATCCAGCCATATGGAATACTCCCTGTGGCAAAAAACCTTGACCGTCATGGACGTCAGAGAGGTCCTATTAACCTAGTAGATGGTTTCCTAAGACCAACTGTGGAAACAGGATCTCAGCGCTCATGTTTATTATAGGCACCATGAGAAATGACAGGAGGTCATGTATGATGGGCCAGTAAGAAAAATTTTCATTTTGAGATTGTGCAGATGAATTTTACTAGGGAGTTGTGGGGGAAAGAATGTGGTACACACCACAGAATAATTTCAGCCAAAGGAATTTCTTCTGTGTCAGCAGTTGAGGGCTGTTGGGGAGCTTGATTGTTATTTATTACTTCCACTTCACCTCACATGTAGGCTGACTAGAGTCCAGTGGACAGGAACGATGTCACGTAAAATGTGCAGGTGCTGGTAGTTGGCAACTAGCAGGGTTTTTTCCCCTGGAGATGGTAAGTGCCAAGTCAAATAGCAATGTGTGCCAGTCCCTAAGATGGGGACACACCCATAATCTGTTTATTTTCTTCAGAATGGCTCAAATCTCACGCTCTTCTTAAAGAATTTTTTTTATCACCAATTCTTTAATTTGAAGTTTGGAGTTTGACTTTAATTCCAGTTGTATACAACATTCTCAAAATTTGTACTCCTGCCTCTATGAGCTAAAGATCTCAAAATGAATATTTGCTCATCTGCTTGCTAAAGAAAATCTGTTCTCTAGTTTACTTTGATCCTGGTGTCATTGCTTTCTTAAGATGCTATATGTCATGACTAATCCTTTAATGCGTACCTTTCAAATCCACCACCTTCGGGTAATCTCTTTTTCTAGTCTTGATGCTTCTAGCATTGCTTTGTTTCCATTTGTACCATACAAATGACGATTATTTTCAATGCTGTTAGCATCAATTTTTATACTTAACAGCCTCAAATTAATGTCTTGGCTACTCTTCTTGTGATAAAATGCTTGACAAAGGTCGCTTAAGGAGGCGAGGGCTAATTTGCTCACAGATTGAGGCAGAGAAGGCACAGTGGCACAGGCTTGTGCAGCTCACCACCTTCTGTAGGTGGAGAGGACAGGGATGGATGCAGGGGCTCAGTCAGGTTTGCCCCCTCCCCGTCTTTTTGACCCAAGACAAGGGAATATAGTGTCACACTTAGAGTGTGTCTTTCTACCTCAATTAACCTAATCCAGATCATTCTTCCCAGGCACCCCCAGAGGCCAATCTAATCTGGAAAGTTCCTTCCAGGTGTGATTCTATAATCTTCAGAGCTGACAATAAATATTGATTATTGCAGTTAAGAGCCATAGTTCTTCCATCTCTTACCTCCCTTGCCTACAATATAATTTATTCTCTAAAGCTTGATGATGTGAGGACTCTTTCTGAAACACGTCATCTCCTCTCAGAAACCTCGTAATCCCTGAATAGTCGTTTGACTCAAGATCCTCCTCAAATTTTCCACTTTAACTTCCAGCCTTTTTTTTTAAGCCAAATTCTTTCACTTACCATTGGAAGAAGGCACATCTACTCTATACTCTCATGTAACGTTCCCAGCTGGCTTCGTATCCTCCACAAACTCAATCCCCTTCAAACTTCCAGCGCTCAAGCATCTTTCTAGGAGTTTATCACCCTCCCCAACAACCACACTTGAGCTCTCTTACCAGAACCTCTTCTTTTTCCTCTGCCAACCACCAGATATTTTATCATTCTTTGAGACATGACACTATTTTAATGTCTTTTTTTATTATTTGTAACAGCTGCCACCTCACACTTCATGTTAAGATATTTTAACATTTCATCTTTTTCATTCCATAATAATAAGACATAATTATTATTTTTTCTCTGATGAAAAAAATGGAAGGAAAAACCTTAGAAAGTACTATGAGCTCACCCCAGGAGAAAAGCAATGCTTTTTCAGACTAGAATTTGAAACCATGTCTTCAAGACTTCTACTATCTACCCTATCTTTCCAAGAAAATCATGAGTTCATTAAGAATGAGAATAAGCTTTGTTGCTTTTTATAGGTAATGACCTCTTTGTAGTAGGAGTCCAATTAAGTTATTTGTTTAGGTTTTAAATGAGTTTTCTTAAATTACTTTGAAAAAAAAACATTTCAAAGGATGTGTCTGAAGTTTCTTTTGTGTATTAAATTACTTAGTTAAACAGTTTGTTTATTTAATTGAAATATGATCTTATTATGTTGCCCATGCTGGCCTTGAACTTGTGACCCTTCTGCTTCAACTTCCTTGAGTGCTGGAATTAAACCATATACCACTGTGGCTGTCTTCTCAATAATTTAAGGAGAAAAAAAACCAAATAAAACAAAAACAAACAAACAAAAAACCAACACCATAACTGAAATTGTAAACGCCTTTGGTGAATTCAATCTTTAAATTTCCAGAAATCACATACAGTGTATGACGGTTTGTCAGAATATTTGACTATTATAAAAATTATTTGGTGAATGAATGATGCCATGTGGGTTTTGACTTATGTTAACATGTTGAGAATCTGGATCATGCTATAAGGATGCGATATAATCTTAAATCCATAGAGAGCTCAAACATTAAGACCACAGAAAGAATTTCCTCTTTCTTCTATGTATCTGGCTTTGTAGAATTTCGCTACTGCCACCTCAGCAGGGGGCATCCACAGTTACTGCTTTTATGCAATCTTTTTCATGAGCAGATCAACTTTGCTTCATCTGGGCCAAGATGATATAACACTCATTTCTGTCGTTTTCATGATGGGTGTGTTGTATAGTCATCTCTTAGGCCTTTTCCCCATCCCAAAATAGTGATATTTAAATAATAAATAATAGAGTGGTCATTGGAAATTTATGCCTCAATGTAAGATGGCTGTGATGTTTCTAGCAGCACACACACACAAGCACACACAT
Organism: Bramus lutescens; assembly: GCA_001685075.1. Lineage (NCBI taxonomy): Eukaryota > Metazoa > Chordata > Mammalia > Rodentia > Cricetidae > Bramus > Bramus lutescens. The sequence goes on along the minus strand of LOEQ01006478.1, from coordinate 107,205 downwards.
GCACGCACACACACATGCACAAAATAAAAGATACTAGATGCTTCATGTTTGCTGAATAAAACATTTCATGGCTTCAGAATGTATTTGGGACCCGAAGCAGACTAAACATTATTATTAAGTGCAAACTAAGTTATTGCCACCTCGTGATTTGCTAATCAATTAATTATTGATTGAATGAAGCTGACTCCTAAATGCTTCTCTTTTCACATGGTTCTCATTTCTGGGCACAGCACTAGCTGTAATGACACACATCCGTGCTTTCAATTCAATTGGGAAGACTAAGTCTCTTGGATTAATTGCCTATTCAAGAACTGGGTGGGAAGGCAGAAACTTCATAATTTTGTTCATAATCAAATAACCCCATGCGTTCCTTTCCCTTGCCATAAAACCATACCTTGTGAAAACATTGGCACTAGGCTGGCACAAAACAATAACTTTCATGCTTTGTCTTGTTCTGGCCATCTCCATTTTACATGCAGCATCTGGCTCCAGAAACTACCTGTCTAACAGCACTCATGAGGTTAAGATGGATGAACAACTCATTCTGAAAGGGACACATACCACACTGTAAAAGCCTCAAAGTAGAATGGTAACATATGAGCACACTGCCACATAAAAACCCTATGAGCCTGAGAATACCAAACCTAGGAGAAACACCCTCATTTGAACCCATCTCATAAAGAGGAAGACACTTAATACCACCAAGACAATGGCCTCCATTGACCTGTCACGTGACCACTCACTGTAATATATCTAGGAATAAGTGGACAAAGAACTATCTCAGGGCATTTGCTCAGCTCATCTTCTAATGCAAACATAGCCCACTATACATACCATCATTCAGTCTGTCTATTTACTTATCTGGATCAGGTCATGCACATTGACTCTATGGTTGTGTGGACCTGCATCTTGTTTTCATGGCCACCATGGTCTTGCATGGTCTGCTCCACTCTGAGGCTTTGCTCAACTCTCTGACCTGCATATCCTGGGCTGGCTCTGGGTCTCGAGTATCTCTGCCACTGGGTTCATTAATATCTAAGCACTACTCTTTGTATCTATATCAGCTTTCTGCAAGTACCTTTCTACTTTTTCTGAACCACATTAGCCCTAATATGGCCTCTTCAGTTCTTCTGCCAATCTCTCTTTCTACACACAGACACAGACATACACACACACAAGCACACACACACACACACACACACCACATGCACTTATAGATAGTTACTGTATGGTATATGATGTGTGGTGTGAGTGTTACTAATCAAGAAGGGAATAAAACATTCTGTGTTTGTCAATACCAACCATCAAGAGAAATTGAGACTCTTGGCAAATTGTAGCCAATGAAATCTATAGAGCTTATGAGCTTATTGATACTCAGTAAATTATGGGTTTGTGGAAAACATCTATGATACTGATACATCTCAAGATTCTGTCATGTGTTTCCTTTCTATGGGAATGGATGCATAGACAATGATGATTATATATAATTGACTTCCACTATTTGGATATTAGGAATATTTTTTGGTAATTTTTATGAATGGGATTTTATTTACTTAACTATTCAGTCTTACCCAGTCACTGGAGATCAAAAACATCCAAGATCAAGTTGCCTAATCATATTTTGAAGGAAGGTCAACACAGAGAGAGGCCAGCGGGTCCACAAGCAATAGTGCCTATGGGGTTAGCTTGCTTTAAGGTAACTATTAGTCTCTGATGCTCCTGCAGTGCTGTCTGAATTCTTTATAATAAGACTATGGCACTTGGCCTGTTTTCCAACTGATGTTTCTCAAGTTAGAGATGGCCCTTGATTATTTATTCCAGTAGCAGTGTGTTTGTCCAGAATTAACTGCACCCCAGCAAAGTGACATTGTAAGTGTTGTCACTGATGGCCTTGAAATGTGTTTCTTTTGTTTTACCACAAAACGTCTAAGATTAGAAAGACCTCTGAAAATCAGGGCTTCAATAAACTCATACACCTAAAGTTCACATCTTACTAACTAAACTCTAATTTTTGTTTCTTCTATTCATTTTTTTCATTTTCAGACTTAAAAATTTTCAACTATAGACTACCACAAAATAACTTTATTATTATCATTTAAGAATTGTAATTATTTTGTTACTTGATTAAAGTATCCATTTTTATGTAAACATTTTTGTGCTGAGACAATTAATCAAAATTGATTTATCATAGGTGATCTTTTATAACAGTGGTTCTCAACTTTTAGGTCATGACTCCTTTGGCAATCTCCAAAATTTTCATGCTATGATTCATAATAGTAGCAAAATTAGTTATGAATTAACAACAAAAATAATTATGTGGTTGGGGGGTCATCACAATATGAGGAACTGTATTAAAGGGTCACATCATTAGGAAGTTTGAGAATCACCAACTTATAATAAAATCATTAATTTTGTCATGAAAAAGAAAAAAATGAGGAAAATAAAAAATGAATAATCAAGAAGGCACTCTGTCTCCATTTCCAGTGAATGAAAGAGATTGTAGCATAGAAGTTTGGATCAAGTATCAAGAAGTTTTGCTCTCCATAAGCATGGTGAATTGAGAAAAGCTTGAGAATTTTATAGCTTGTTTGTGTCATAAGATATCCAAGATCTCAAATCTGTTCAGTTTGCCCCAGCTGGTGATGGGTGTGGTCGACCGGTAAGTTAGAATTAACCAGACAAGCTCAGTATAACAGATTTAATTTAATAATTGGAAAACAGTGAGCTCACATGACCAGGGTCCAGTGCACGCAGGGAAGAAGAGGGCCGGGCACACCTG
>LOEQ01006478.1:91949-102589 GCA_001685075.1 Bramus lutescens | reverse complement strand
ACGTGGGTTAGAATCTTCCCGGTAAGCCACCACCTTGTGGTGCTACAAGATTATTAAAAATGGGTTAATTTAGATGTGAGAGTTAGCCAAGAAGAGGCTAGATGTAATGGGCCAGGAAGTGCTTAAATGAATACAGTTTGTGTCTTGTTATTTTGGGGTATAAGCTAGCCGTGTGGGAGCCAGGCAGGACAAAAGCAGGCCCGCTCCCCTTATCACTACAAGCTGGTGCATTAGAGATTTTGAAAACACATCATAATTAACTTGTTCTTTCAAATTTTATGGCTTCATACACATTTCTAAAACTGTTACCTGTGGGGAAAAAAACCTAAATTCTGATCTGGGTCTGGCACACATGCCTCTGATTCCAGCATGTGGGAGACTGAGGTTGGGGAGTTTATGAGCTTGGAGCCAGTATGGACTCCATCCTGTGAATATGTCAGTCAATCAAATATGTCAATCAACCAACCAGTCAATCAAAATATAAAGAAAAATCAATGTATTTAACAATATTTGTCCTGGCAAGGAAAGTGGTTATGATGAAATACCAGTTTTTCTGTTTCTTGAACATGGTCTCCAGGAGAATTTATGCCCACATTCCAATTAAGCCTCTCAGTCTCCCACGAAGTAAAAATTCCAGGAATAATTATCAGTGTATTTTGGAGCTACACTGATTGGCTCTAAAGCTTAGCTAGAGGCAGAGTGGTACACAGAAAATTGGCTTTAGAGCTGGAAGCTTCATTCAGTTCCCACTCTTACCTCCTACCGGTTACACGACTTTGAAAATTTTATTGATACTTTTTGATGCTCATTTATTCAACAGAAAGATTTGAATAATGACAAACTTCTCTAGATTTTAAGAAATATATTAATGATGACAGATACACCATTCAATAGGATATAAAGGTGTATAATTGGTTAATTGTGTGAAATTCTAAGAAGGGGTAAATCATGATATAAATGTATTTGGAGACCCAGTCTTAAAGAGGCACTGGAAGCCGAAACACATGGGGGGTAATACCAACTGACAATGTGCCTACAGGAAGACTGGAACATCCACATGCTGAGTAAAAGAACGACTCCTGAGAGAGCTTAGCCTAAAGAAGACTACTTACGCACTAAAAAGAGGCCTTAGAGCAGCGGTTCTCAATCTTCCTAAAGCTGCAACCCTTTAATTCCTTACGCTGTGGTGACCCCAAGCATTAAATTATTTTTGTTGTTGCTTCATAACTATAATTTCGATACTGTTATGAATCGTAATGTAAATGCCTGATGTGAAGAATATCTGATATGCAACCCCTGTGAAGGGGTCATTCAACCCCCACCACCAAAGGAGTTGAAAACCACAGGGTGAGAACCGTTGCCTTAGAGGAAAACAAATCAGACAGACACCAAGAACTTTTAGATTGCAGAATTCAGAGAAAATAAATTTCTGTTGTGTAAGAAACCTAGTCTGCGGCATGTTGTTGAGGCAGCCTTAGAAAACTAATATGAATTCATAACAGATCCTTGATGCACAGAAGTTGTTACAGGTTTTTGCTCTTGAACATCTAGGTATAAGGGCGTAAGGCGGGTAAATTAGACCAGGCTCATGATGGACGGTAAGTAACCACTGAATGAATTAAGGAACACAGGAGAGAAAGAATTCCTAAATCTTCCCCAGCCAGCATACAGAAGAATTAGAAATTTCCAGCTCTTTCTTTCAGGTTTAAGTACTGAAGGGTCCTTTGAAAATGAATATTGAGCCATTATCTTCCATTAATGTCTCCAGACAAATAGTTTAGAAAATTGTAGCTAGCCTTATACACGGGATCTTGAGACTAGATTATTCAGAAGTACATTTCAGATGGTGGGGCTGGGGGGAGCTTAGGACACAGGCACTAGGGTTGAAGAGACTGTGGTGCTGATGACGGGATGGGGATGGTTGATTTGCTCACCGAGTCTGAGGCGAGCACTCATGGAGGTATTGTGATGTGCTAGGCAAAATTTCTCTAATCACAGATTTTCTTCCATTCTACATAGACTTGTTCCTTTCAATGAACTGTTACTAGTGTTAGTGAGTGTTGTCATGTAAATTTCCGTGCAGCATCAGAATGGCTCACTGTACAGTGAGTTCACATCATAGTCAGGCACTGAAGGCGAAGAAATGTCTCCTAGAAATGATCAGTTTATAGAAGGTTAAGAGAGTTTAAAAGACAAATAAGGGAAATTGCTAAATATCAAGCACACAGAATGCTGTTCATCAGAAAAGAAAGGGAATCTCAGAGCAAAACAACATAGACTTGAAAAATTAAGCATATTTTAAAACGTTATTGATGCTATTATCTGTTTTGTCCCCATGTGCGACCCAACTCACTGTCAGGAAGAGTCACCACTCTTGATGGTGTTTTAAATGGCTCTCCACGAACTTGAATCATCCCTTGATGTGGGGTAGTTAAAACTAAATTAACTGAACAGGAAAAATGCAGTGAGAAAGAAAGTAAAGCAAGCAAGAGGCAAGTCAAATGCAGTCTTTTGCTGGACAGGAGTTGTCACTGATGCCAGATCAGTTATTTGGGTTGTCTGGGTCATTGAGAATTAGGGAAATCTGAAATTATAATCTGGAAGGCAATTTACCAGCTCTAGTCACTTTATTTACAAAAAAAGTGTTGCATTAGGTGACACTGTCCACTCTAGGCATATTAGTTTCGCAAGTTTATAAAACAAAAAGTTTGTAAAAACGTTCCTAGTCACCAGCTAGGAAAATAATTGCAATGACCTATTGGTCACTGAATAAAATGCAAAGTGATGGATCCTTTGATCAACCTATTAGTCAATGATAAAATGCCAAGTGATGTGTCTTTTGATCCTTAAAGTTCTAGGGTCAATAGAAACCCCTTATTAAATCAGATAATATATAAGAGTATGTTCAGTGCTGTGTTCATATAGGCTTTATCTTTATTATGATCAGCCCAACAAGTAGAAAAATAACTCACTTCTCAGACTTTGTTTTCAGCTCACCAAATGTGTGCCAAGACATCTCAAAGCTTTTTTTCCCTCTTATCCTTTTTATGACAGAACCACCTTATTTACCAGCACTACTTCTTTGTCTTCTACAAACTGTGGAGTTGAGTTACCAAGACCTAGACCACTGTGCTCCTTTAATTGGAAGGCAAGAACACAACCTGACATTCCAATAAAGGTATCAAGAACGGAAGACAGGTAGGAGAGGGAATATGGAATAACAGGAAAAATAACACTAAATATATTTTTAAAAAGTCATCTGCAATCCTTTTTGCCACTTTAGAAGCAAGTGTATGTTATATAATATATATACATATATTATATTATATATGTAATGTTCTTACCCTCTAACAAGATGATAATGTCCCTTTTGGACACCACAGGCTAATTAATAAACTACTAAGGAAAAGGACAAGAGAAGGACAAGAATAATGGCAGAAGGAGCAGAAAGGAGTAGATACAGCAAAGCATGATGTATATATACCATGTGGGAATTCTACAGTGATGCTCAGCGATTTGTCCTATTGATATGTGTCAGTGGTTATAAAACTATATGCCCTGAAGTATGAGATGATTCAAGCAAATGAGAACCAAATATTGTGCTGCTCGAAAATCCATTTGGTTTGTCATTATACATTTGTATATGGGATTAAGTAATCACCGATGCTGGACCTATGGACTGCTAATTAGCTTAATGAGTATTACTTCCTTTTATGAAAGATTTGTTCAGCTTTCGCTGCTCATTGCATATTTTTAAGCTTGAGAATGCTGAACAAGAACTTATGAGGGTTATAGCCCCTTCATGCAGTTTGAGAAAGTATATATTATGCAGAAATAATATGCTCAATCAAGTCAGGTGAGACTGGATTACAAGTCCATTTCACTGCGGTCCTGAAGTGACACATATATTTGAAGGTTGTATTGTTTCTTATTGCGCTTCTGCAGGGGAGGCAACACACTTATCAAAACACATAAAATTTATTTCCAAAGTCCCTTGGATTTTCCACTCTGTGTGACTGAAGGCAAACATAAATGTTTTTATTTCTCTAAAATATTTAGCTATAATGATGTTCACAATGTAAGGCTCTATACTGTTCTCTTGTAGTAATGCTCATGAGTAATTGAAATCAACAGTCCACTTCACAAAAGTTGCAGAGCTTAATGTATTAAATGAGACTAAGGGTTTACTGATTTGAATAATCTAAGTACGACATTTATATCAGGTACATTATGCACATTTTCCTCTTCTCACTGAGAAGCACGTGCTCTTGGAAGAACAGACAGGTCCTTCTGCTCTCTGATAAGGTCAGGGAAGCTTAGCTAGGATGTAGTGATGCTCAAAGCTCATTGGATTTGCCTGTGGAGCAAAAGGCTGTTACCATGACAACAAAGCTGTGGTTGCCAAGGCATCCACAGGCTCATCTGATGTCAAGGCTTCTGGGTGGCCTAGCACAAAAGCTTTTACTTTAGGTTGTTTTCAAGAAGTCTTTGAATAGTAGTGCATAGCTAAAGTAATTCCAGGTAAACAAGGTTTTCTATATTTTCCCACGTGGATAAGAAGCTATTTTTCTATGTTAAAGCAAACAACTAGAAACAACTCAGAAGAATGAAGGAGAACTGAATGAAGAAAAATGTGTAGAGACAATATTAAAATGCTGTTTTCAATTCCATTCGTAAGTGTAAATTTAAATTTTCTGAAGATTGTCTATTTAACAGCCCATAAATCTGTGAATCATCTGGACTGGCAGGTCACAACAGCCAAGTCACTTTGATCAGAATTAGAACATTTCCAAGCTGAAAGCAGTCAGAGTGTGTGCCAGAAGGGCCGGCTCATGTACGCCTTTGTCTCTAATATAGCCACTATTAATTAAATATGTGTTTGCATCAAGAACAAATGCAGTCTTTTGGGAGTTTTAGTTTCATTAAAACATTAGTAGATTCTATTTCAGAAAGGGAAAGGGGGCAGGATGAAGGAATAAAGAGAAATAGAAGAAACGTTTAGATATTTTTTGTGGCATTATCTCTTTATCTGGCAACTACCCATTACCTGAGGAATATGTATCAAGTCCCTCCTAGAGTATGGGTATAAAGCTGTTACAAGTGATAATGAACTGATTTTGGTAGTACTAGGGAAGTACTGAATAGGGTAAGGTCAAAAGAAGGAGCATATCAACTAATTCTTGAGTACTATTTGGCAGATTCTGTGAAAAAAAATACTAATACTTGCTGCTTAATTGTGTAAATATATGATTCCTATGAAATGCAAATTTCTACAGTAAGTGAATAATCAGAGGTGGAAAACTCTGCTTGCGTGTTTCCACGGGCTGTCCTTCATCTATGAGGAGATGCTTTACTAGGAATATTGCCTGGACTATGGGTGTCACATTGCATAGGGTTTAAGAAACAAGTAGTGGGCATCTCTTTACTATATCACTACTGCCCTTGGTTGCCCCTGAGAAGTGGGAAGAAAAGCCCCTATCGCCGAAGACATCATGTACTTCAGAAACAGGGTCCAGAGGCCCCTGAAGTGTAACTGTATTGAAAGCCTCAACCAAAGGCACCGTTCAAGCTTCTGCAAGAGGAAACCAGCCTACAGCTCTACCCAGCCATGACACTCATGAGCCACAAAAACCTCCCTTTCTTTGAGGGAAATTTTCATTTTCTCTTTAAGGGCCTTAAAATTCTCCTAAAGTTGTTTTTTAAGTCATTTCTTCTGCTTCATTTATATTTGGTTGTTCAAGTCTTGCTGTTGTAGGGTCACTAGTTTTCAGTGGTGTCATGTTGCTCTTTGTGGTGTTACATGCGTTCTTACCTTGTCTACAACATTTCCACTGATAGGTGTAGTTGGGGCTGTCTGTGACTCTGATACTCAATCTTTCAGGTGCCAATGGATCCAAGGCTCAGATGGTTGCTCCTCGTGGTGTAGTTAGGGCCATAGTTCCAGTCACCCCATTGGTCACTCCGTGTTCCTGGAGGTTGCTCAACACTCGTGGGGTTTGCTCTGCTCCTGTGGAGTTTTGTTTCTCAGGCCTGCTCTGGCCTAGGTCACCTAATCAGTCCTGTTTCCCTAAATATCCCTGGTCTGGATCTGCCCCTGCAGAGGTCCCTGGCTTTCAGTTGATCCCGTTGATCCCACAAAGGTCTCTGGCTCCGGTCTACTCCCTTAGAGGTCCCAGACTCATGCCTGGACCCGCAGAGGTCCTGGCTCAGGTTTACTCCCTCAGTGGTCCCAGACCCACACCCAGACCTGCAGAGGTTCTGGCTCAGGCCTACTCCCTCAAAGGTCCCAATTACCCTTGATTTCTTTTAAAGAGTCACTGTTAATTCAGAATCGCATTGTTCAATTTACGTGCTAATTTACTTTTTATAATTTCTTTTGTTAGTGATTTATATATTTTTATGATGCTTTGATAAGATAGAAAGATTTTATATTTGATTATCTGCAAGACTTTGTGAACTAAGATATAGTCTATTTTAAAGACAGCTCCATGAAGTTCTGTGAACATGTATTTTAAATTTTTGGATGAAATATCTGTTCAGTCTATTTTACCTATGGAATATTTCAACTCTGTAGTTTCTATTGAGTATTCTGTCTGGATGACCTATCATCTATTGATTAAAAAAAAGTATTGAATTCATACACACATGCATGTGTGTATGCACACACAACCTTTTATGTCTAGTAGTGTTATAAAAGTGGCCACATTAATTTTTGAAGCACATACATTCTTTATGGATTTCTCTACATATTAATATTTAGTAGTTGTATTTATCCTTCAGTGTTTCCAAAGACATACTTTATGAGCTGTAAGTCCAGATCCTTTTTTTCAGTTTTACTGTTCAGTTGCTTATTATATTGACTTCTATCCTTTGGGTTTAAGTTTGCTTTTTTTTGCTAGGTTTTTGTTTATCTATTTGTTTGTTTATTTATTTAATTTTAGCCAACAGCTACTGGGATCTTTTGTTTGACTACAACCATCTAGTATAAGTCTTTTAATTGGGCTGTTATTGGTTGAATGCTAGATGCTCATGCATTAAGCATTTGCTCAGTAGCTGCTGGCTCTGTTTCAGAAGGTTATGGAATTGTAAGAGATGGGCCTTCACTAGAGGGTGTCTATAACTGAGTTATTAAGGTATTAGAGTGCATCTCCACTTCTTGTCTACTCTGTGCTGATTGCAGACACAGTGTAAGCAGCAGTCTTCTATTCTTCCTACCATATCTTCCATGCATTTGGTTAATGGTATTTTCTCAAACTATGGGTGATTATAAAAACTCTCTTTCTTACATTTATTCCTGTCAGGTTATTGGATCATAGTAAGGAGAGAAGTAACTAGTATAGAAAATTAGTACCAAAGAGTTGAATGGTTACTATGAAAATGTGGACCATATATCAGCCTTTAGAACTGGTTTGTGAGATGAATGTTGAGGACTCTAAAGCTGTGGGCTAGAGGAGAGGCCCTAGAATTCTGTAAGGAAAGTACAAGGAATAGTTCTATGGGAGTTTGGAATACTAGAATGCTGTCAGAAATGTGAGAGTAGAGGCCTGGTTCATGAGATTTTTAGAGTGGCCCATGTATTTATTTGGGAACTGTACTAGAGGCCATTCATTTTACCTCTTGATAAATAATCTGGTAATGGCATGAGAATCTGAATGATGTTAAAGTCTAAGGGAAAGGCCTATGTGTTGAAAGAGGGAGTTTTAAGGTAGAATAGCATTAAGACTAGTTTGGTAGCTGCTGACCATTCTTATAAAGGTCTACAGTAAGAAAGAGCAATAAATGGATCATAAACATGTGTAAAACATGCTCAAAATTTGTTGAGAAGAGCATAAGTAATTTTAAAGCTGCATACAAGCTGAGTTCATAACAGTTATAAATGTTGAAGATATCAACACCATAAAAGAAAAACCTCTAGATTTTCAATGAGAGAGTTTGAAGACAATGTTGGACGAAAGTTCTACCCTTTGATGCTCTCCTATGCAAAAATACAAATTTATTTGAAATATAAAAAGACCCCAAAAATGCTGCTGATGGGGCTCCCTGATCAAAATATAAAAGACAAGACAAAAACCCGTGGCACACCACCACCAACATCAATGCTAACCAAAGGAGTCATTTCCTGTGCCCAGTACAAAGGTACCAATGCAACTGTGGCTCAAGGAGTCCCGCTGGAGCCTACTGGGCTGCCAGGACTTGTTTTTCAGGAATGGTACAAGATTGAATAATGCTGTGGAGGTTCCTTGTTGGGAACATTATGACTTACGCTGTTTTCCCCAACAAAGCTGTTGATGTCAGGCACTGTGTGGCAGGCTTAGTTAACTGGCAAGAAGTACCCAAGAGTCCATCTCAAGAATGAAATGGTAAATCCTAAGGTGAAATAGACCGCTAATGCCTGAGATGTCAGGTAAAGGAAGCCACTGACACAGAATGGAGCCTGTTCCAAAGAGAAGTCACCTGTGTGGAAGGAAGCTGAGGTAGAGGAACTGGGGCTGCCCCAGCTGGCAATACTGCCTTAGGAACTTACCTAAAGAGCTCTCTAACCTTCCCAATGCTGTGACCCTTTAATACACTCCGTCATGGCATGCTGGCTCCCAACAGCAAAATAATTTTTGTTGCTACTTCATCACTATAATTTTGCCACTGCTATGAGTCATAATGTAAATAAATATCTGATATGCAGAATGGTCTTAGGCAGTCCCTATGAAAACTGGAAGAAGTAACTCACTAGAGGCAAGTCTTGAGGCTTTACAATCTAGTTATTCCTCCTGTCTGCTTTCTTCTACACTGGATGACATGTTAAGACTACCAGCCTCAAACTTGTGGCCATCCTTCTCTGGTGGGGGAGACTACATGTCCCCTCAATATGTAAGCTAAAAGTTGCCTTCTGTCACATATTCAATAGTAGCAATGTGAAAAGTAACCAATATAGAGAGCAAAGACCATTTACATTTAGATTTATACATGACATAATATATACATATATGCATATATAACATACATACATATAAATATGTATAGGCACACATAGTGTATTCTGTGCATGTGTGTGTGTGTTCATATATGTGTGTACGCACACTTTTAGTGTGGGTAAATCTGAGGAGAGCTTCAGAAGTTGGTTCTCTCCTATGCTGTTGATTTCAGATCTTTCCCATTTCTGCTGGTGTGCCTGCACAGACCTGGCTAACTGGTCCATGGGCTTACATACATGTCTCCTCTCTCTACTGCCTATTTTCTCCAGGGCTATGAAGATTACAGGTATATGCTACTTCATCTGGCTTTTGTTTTTTTACTTTAAATATATGTTCTAGGGATCACATTGAGGTTGTTAGGCTTGCATGACTGGTTATTTTAAATGCTGAACACCTCTTTGGTTCAAATGTAGGGAGTTTTTTTTAAGAAATTTTCTTATTCTCATAATTTCATCATTTTTCCAGTTTATTTGAAAACTAGTTGGTTTATTTCCTTTTTTGTTATTTGTGTTTATAGGTTTCCTAATTTACAGAATTGGACATGACTGACTTTTAGTTTTTCTTTTCTCATTTATTGCTTTGATGAAATTTATTTTTCCATGCTCTCATGTTTGAGATTGTTTTTGCTCTTCTCTGTTTTGGGTTCTTTCACTTATCTTACAGAAAGTTGACTTGGTATCGTAAATTACTTTAGTTTATGCTTGAATTTGAGTATCTTTACATCTTGATTGATTTGAAAAGATAACTCTGCAGTGCATATTCATCTCAGCTGGCAGTTATTTTCTTTCTGGTTATCAAATGTATCATCTCATGTGCTTTCGGTTTTTACGTTTTATGTCTACAGGTCTGATGTTGCTCAAATGTGTTTGTTTTTTAGGTGAGTTGGCTAGTTTATCTCCCAGCTGTTGTGTATATTTTGTTCTCTAGCATTGACATTTTAATTGCATGTGTCAAGGATGTTTCCATGATCATAAAAATTTGGGTTTCTAAATACCCCTCATACTTAGAGGTCTATGACTTTCTCCAGATTGGAAAATTTTGCTCTATGACTTAGCCAAATAGATTATTTAATCCTTCAATAAAGAAACTTTCTTCTACCCTCTACATTTTATACTTGCCTTTTATCATTATATCCTAAAGTTTCTGGAAATGGACTGTGATCATGCTTACTACACATTTATTTTTATTTATTTCTGAAGTCAGAGTACCCATTGCAATTTCCTTCTGCACTACAAATTTTTTGTTTGACCTCATCTATTGGTGAATATTTGCACTGCGCTTTTTGTTATATTTATCTTCTCACTGACAACATTTCTTTCTGTTTTGCAAATATCTGTTTACTTGATGAATTTTTACATCTGATTCTCCACTGTCAGCTGAGCCCGCTTCCTTATATAGCCCAAGACCACTTGTCCAAGGTCAGTACCTCCCACAGTGATCTAGCCCTCCCTCATCAATAACTAATCAATGCCCCATAGACTTGCGCACAGGTCCATGCTGAACTTTTAATCTATTATTATTGACTTTCTTATCCAGGCATTGGATTGGTTTTTCTCATCTCATTCATCTAGTTGTTTTTATTCTCTTTGAAATCATTACATGCGAGTGTGTGAGCAGGTGTGTGTGTTTGTGTGTGTGTGTGTGTGTGTGTGTGAGAGAGAGAGAGAGAGA
>LOEQ01006478.1:67559-85295 GCA_001685075.1 Bramus lutescens | reverse complement strand
CCTCAATATAAATCCAACCACACTGAACCTGATAGAAGAGAAAGTGAGAAGTAGCCTTCAATGCATGGGCACAGGAGGCCACTTCCTAAATATAACACTAGTAGCACAGACACTGAGAGCAACAACAAATACATGGGACCTCCTGAAACTGAGAAGCTTCTGTAAAGCAAAGGACACAGTCAATAAGACAAAAAAGGCAGCCTACTGAATGCGAAAAGATCTTCACCAACCCCACATCAAAGGACTGATTTGCAAAATATAAAAAGAACTCAAGAAATAAGACACCAAAATTCCAAATAAGCCAATTAAAAATGGGGTACAGAACTAAACAGAATTCTCAACAGAAGAATCTCAAATGCCTGAAAGACACTTAAGGAAATGTTCAATATCCTTAGCCATCATGGAAACACAAATAGAAATAACTCTGAGATACCACTTTACACCTGTCAGAATGGCTAAGATCAAGATTAGTGGCTAAGTCTCTGTTTCTTCCTTCCTTCCTTCTTCCTATTCTTCCTTCCTTTCTATCCTCTTTTATTCTTTTCTTTCTTTCTCTTTTACCCTAAAGTTCATCTATATAAATTATGATTTCCAGTTTTGTGTTTTTATGAGGTTCCTGAGTGTGCAAATGAATGGACCCCTGCTTCTATAAGTTTCATGTAATTTCAATGTTTTCTTATATTCACTAGCTTTTATTTCCAAAGTTATTTAGCTAATGGATAATGTTTCTTGTGCCTTTTCTTGGGCTCTCTTCCTTCTGTTTGTTTAATTTTATTACAATATTTATTTTTGTTTTTATTTTATTATTATCCTGCAGAAGGCTGATTGCTTTCTAAAGAGAGTCAGAAAGGGGTTAAATGAAAATGGAAAGGGAGTTGGGAAGTAATTGGGAGGAGTGTGGGGGAACTGTAATAAGGGTATATAATATGAGAAATAAATCTATTTTCAATAAAACATAATAATAAAACAAAACTTACACAAATGGTGCCACCAACTGGGGGCTAAGTATTCAAATACCAGAGACTGTAGGGGACATTTGCCATTCAAACTAAGATATACATACAGTTCAATAAGTGAGAGAAAGAATATTAGGTAGCAGGAAGTTCTGCCTTGCCCTGTTCAGCCATGGGGGAGCCTGCATTTTCCTATGCAAGAATTTCAACAAAGGAGAGCCCTGAAGGGAGGCAAGAGCAAACATGGATGCCAGGCTGGAGAGGAGGTTATAGCGTAAGTCAAAACAGGGGCACATATGATACAGGGCATGGGAGTCAGATGTTACATTCCTGTGTTAGGTGGGAATTCATCTTAGTAAACTACACTGAAAAGAAATGTAATTGATTTCTCTAGTGAACACTACAAAAGTATGAGATAAATATTTGAGATTCAGTTGGCAAATTGAAAAGACTCTCAGAAAATGCTTTTTTTCCTCCCTCAATGTTTAAACCCCCTGAAGGGTTCTGATACTTTTCACTTCCTTCACCAACAGTTTCTGAGAAGGGCCTACTGATGTCAAGGAGGTATTTCTGCCTGACTCTGAAGAGCACTTGCTGTTTTCTTCTGAGGGAGAAAAAGTTACTTTCTTTGAGTAAGCAAAGCAACAAGCTGAAAGATTCCTGTTCAGCTCACTACTTCAACTCTCAGGTAGAGCAGGTGATGTCACTTTCTTCTATAGGAAGTTCGTTCATTTAGTAAGTGCCTAGATGTGTCCTCCTGTCCTACAAGCAGCAAGGTAAATTCTGGTCAAAGCTGATGCACTGACAGACCATGCAAGTTTCATGTAATTTCAATGTTTTCTTATATTCACAAGCTTTTATTTCCAAAGTTATTTAGCTAATGGATAATTACAACATAAGCAATATTTCATATGTGTGCACACAAACATTTTGTATGAATTAAGGAGATAAACATTCTTTAATCTTTAATATCTGGGTAGAGGCTTACTCATATTTTTTATTTTATTTTATTTGAGACAGGTACCCTTGTATTGTTGCTGAGCTACAACTTGGGATTCTCATGCCTCAACTTCTGGAATAGATGGATTACTGGTATATGCTACTGTCACTAACTGTACATACTTCTCAAACTGAAACTAGCTGTAAGGAGGATACAGAACAGCCATTAGGTTTTTCAAAGAAGACTTCGAAACTTGATTACACGGAGTAAGCAGGGAACGTTGCAATAACAAACAGAATCTGTGATACTGATGACCTGCATAAGCAAGGATGTAATTCCTTCTTCCTAGTTCTTCTACTTCCACAACGTTCGGGAGCAGGAACAGGAAGGGAACCTCTAGTTTTCATACAGTTCCTTAAGGACACGGGTTAGTAGAAGACTCTTAATGTCACAATGTACTGTCTAGATCAGGGTCTTCTGGATGGAGGCTTCCCAGGAGGGGCACATGTTTCTTCCACTTACTAGGATCTAGTCCATTGACAATAGCAACAAAACATACAGCATAACCAAATGTGACTGGGAAGCCCAACTTCTTCTACATCTAAATAGAGGAAAATCAGGCTTCCAAAATTATTTTTTAGATCATAACGTAGTTACACCACTTCTCCCTTCTCTCTCTTCCATTCAGACTCTCCCATTCACTACTCCTTGCTCTCTTTCAAATCCATGGCCCATATTTTTATTATTTGTTGTCATAGACATATGTATAAATACATAAATATAATCTGCTCAATCTGTGTAATGTTACTTGTGTGTATGTTGTCAGGGCTGACCATTTGGTATGAGATAACTAATTGCTATGCTTCTTGTAGCATGAATTCTAATTGGTTTTAGTAATAAAACCTAGAGGCAGATATTAGGGAGTGAAAGCTGAAGGATCAGGGAAGCAGAGCAGCCAGCCACTAGTTCTAACCTCTACAAAATCCTCAGAACCAAGGGGGAAAGATCCTCTCTCTACGAACCCTTAGAGTAGATACAATGAGTTCCTGTCTCCTTCCTCCTTGTATTTCTATCTCTGCTCAGCCATATCCTTTCTGTCTCCATTTCCTCAGTGCAGGTATTAAAGGCATGTGACTCCTAAGAACTAGGATTAAACGTATGAGCCACCATTGCCTGGCTTTGATTCTTTTTTAGACTGAATCCACCTGTGTATTAGCTCAGGGTGACCTTGAACTCACAGAGATCTGACTGCCTCTACTTCCTGGGAGCTGGGATTAAAGATGTGTGCCACCAGTACTTGGCTTCTATGGATAACTAGTGGCTAACTCTACACTCTGATCTTCAGGCAAGCTTCGTTTATTAGATCACAAACAAAATATCACTACAACTTCTTACTGTGAAAGACTATTTCTTCTGCTCTCAGCCAGTGATGTAGGAGGTTCTTTTGTCTATGTGTTGCTTTCATTAGTTGAATAAAAAAAAAACTGCCTTGGCCTTTTGATAGAGCAGAACTTAGATAAGTGGAGTAGACAGAACAGAATGCTGGGAAGAAGGGCAATGTGGGAGACTCCATGGTTCTCCTGCCCGAGACTGACACTGGATAGAATCTTTCCTGGTAAGCCACGACCCAGTGATGTTATACAGATTGGTAGAAATGGGTTGAATTAAGATGTAAGAGTTGGCCAATGGGAAATTAGAGCTAATGGGCCAGGCAGTAATTTAATTAATACAATTTCTGTGTGGTTATTTTGGGGGTTAAGCTAGCCGGGCAGCGGGGCGAGGCCCGCTCCTCCATACTACAAGCCAGATGTTTCTTTTTTTTTAACTGAGAATTTCACAGGTGTATATAATGGATTTTGATCAAATTCAACCCCCTTCCCTCCCTTCCAGTTCTTTTCCTGTTACCTCATTATTGTTCTCCCAATTTCCTATTTCTTCTAGTTCTCTCTCCCTCTTCACACTGAATCTACTTCATACTTGGGTGTAAAGCAGGACCATCTATTGGAGCATGATAAGTCTTTCAGAGGCCCCCCAAATTGCTTCCCCCACCCTGGAGCCATCAATTGCAAATGGGTTCTTATGCAGAGGTGAGACTTGAGAAACTGTTCCTCTTCCATACTGATTTGTGCTGGTGTCCATCTTGTATAAGCAGTCCCACTTTCTGTGAGGTCAAGGGAGCAACTGCTCTGCCATGTCCACACAATGCTGTTTTTGCTGCAGATGTCCACTCTCTGTAGCTCTTGAAGTCTTTCTGCCATTCTTCCTTGATGATCCCCAAGGTGTGGGTTAAAGGTATGTGACATAAATGTCCCTTCTAGACCTGGGGACTCTGTCATACAGAGGTTTAATGTATCTCTCGACCCTCTTCAGAGAGGCTACATTTGTAGTTGATGGCAGTTAAGACTCACACACTGGTCAACCTCTAGAAAATGAGAGACCTTAGAGTACGCAGCTATAAATGAGATAAATGTTTTTCAAAAGAAACTTCTATCCTAGACCCAAATAATTATGGGTTGTATTATATATGTATTCAATTGTCTAGTGAAATGTTAATGCCTCTATTTGGTAGTCAAGGCACTGAGGGCAGGGGCAGAATTACTTGTAATATATAGCTTATTGATAAATAAATAGGTAGAGAACTTGGAATTAAGTTACAAGAACTGTTTCCTAATATTATTATGGATTTAAAAAAAGAGAGAGTAGAACCAGAACAGTTGGGCAAAGAGCAACAGCAATTATGCTTTTGATCACATAGTTCCACTTAGGAAGACACAAGTGATTTCAGCAATTTATAGCAATTTAATATCAAAACATCATCTTTTTATATAAAAACAGAAAATAATTTGAGTCCCAGGAGAAATAGCTGTTGACACATGGGAGTGTTTCAAAATTTCACTTACATCAATTTTGGCACTAAGAGTTGAGTGCACCAGAAACCATGTTCAGGTCCACTCAGTAGGGAATTTGATCTTGTTTTGTCCAGGACAGTTCTCTACACAGACACGGGAGCTTTCCATCTCATCATGACCCTCTCTACTGCTCAAACCTTTCAGCTCCCCATTAAGCTCAGGATGAAGTGCAGACTCCCTGGCATGCACTACAGAGTCCTAGGTCACCTCACCCTCACTTCCTTCTTGACTTTAAAACTCAGCTATGACCTCTGTTTTACAACAATCTTTTGAAATCTCACATGCTACACAGGCTGGGATCATTTGGTTTTAAATGTTTTATTTGGAACAAAAGAGATGAACTATTTCAGAATACTCTAATTGTAATCCTGCTCTTGAGATGAACATTTGGTTAAGGGCCATGTGTTTCCTTGTTCAAAGTCAAAGCAAGGAAAGGAATTCTGGGCTTGAACTTGTATTTGAATTTCATATTCCAGTTTCAATAGCAGAATTGGTGATTTATTGATACCAAAATTAATCATTTGCATCTTTTATAAGATTGAATTCAAGGTAAAATGTTTTAGGTGCTAATAATAATTTAAAGCTACACTATTTTAGCCATGATATAGAAGGATTATACATATACAACATTGTATTAATAGTACCATTACTGTTACTTTAATACCCTTCTCTTGGCCCCTTCCACTTCTACCTACCAGGTAATCAGGTATTTTCAACTTTCTCCAGGTACATGTTACACAATATGTAAACATTTATCAATAAGCATAATTTTTTAATTGACGGAAAATCCACCCAAGCAAATTTAGAGGTTCTTCCTTCTGGGCCCATCCTCCTCACAGTAGCTCCACTCTTTTCTCAGTAGAATTGGGGGCCGCACAAGATCATGGGTTCAAGTTCTACAGTAATGGTGTGGAACAATTGTATTCTGTCAATTATGTTTTAAATAGACGCTTATTGGCCAGTAGCCAGGCAGGAAGTATAGGTGGGACAACCAGACAGGAAGAAGAGGTGGGTCAATGAGAACAGGAGAATTCTGGGAAGGTGGAAGCCCATTCCTCCCCAGTCCTGTCCAGACANTCCAGACATCAAAGAAGCAAGATGCGATCTGCCCAGTAGAAAATGGTACTGAGCCATGTGGCTAACATAGATAAGAATAATGGGTTAATGTAAGTTATAAGAGTTAATAAGAAGCTTGAGCTAATGGGCCAATCTGTTTATCATTAATATAGACATCTGTGTGATTTCTTCGGGACTTAAACGACTGTGGGAACCAGGCAGGACAGAAAACCACAAACAACACAATAAAGAGATTGGATATCTTGGTTTTTAATCCCAGCACTATTAGAAGTCTCAGGGAAAGTTTGAGTAGACTTATACAAGTTGGATTATATTGTGTTTTTGAGATTAGCATCTTGTCATGTGGGTTATAGACTAGATCTTTCTTGGGGATGGAAGCCTGCATAAATCACATGGACTCAGTTATCATCAAATGGGTTTCAAATGCAGCTCCAAACTCAATGTGCAACTTGTGAGGAGGTATATGTAAGTGTATGTGTGTGCATATGCATGTATGTGTGCATAAGTGCATGTGTGCATGAGTGAGTGTGTAATTTGTATGTGTATGTGTGCATTGTGTAAATTCATGCATACACATGCATGTATGTTCCTGGTTTTCAAATAACTGCCTTATAATTTGGAGATAATTCCATCGAATAGTTTAGTAATATTCTACAGCAAAAAAATCATTTAAAAATTTACTAATTGTAATTGAGAAGATTTTTGTTTATCTTTTTTGTGCATATGTCACTATGCAATTCTGATGGACTCAAACTTAATAGTCTCATATCTTAAGCTTCCATGTGCTAAGATCATGTAACTGTGCATACTATACTCACTACATTCAGAACTTCTACACTTCTGCTTTTATTTTCATATGCTCCATCTAGAAAGATTGTTCTTGTCAATGCTATAATAATATAATTTAATATTATATTAATATAATATTTAATATTGTATTAATAATAACTAGCAATTCATATACTATCATCTTTAAAAAACATGCTTTCTAAAAAGTATACCTCTTTACAGAGGGGTTGTATCAACATACATATTTGAAAGTACACTGCCTTAGTCTAATTTTGATGTGAAAATGTCATCTCATTTTTTTATATTTCCTTTACAAATAATAAGGTTGCTTACTTTTTCAAATATTTGTTTAAACAGACTTGTGTGTGTTTGTGTGTGTGTGTGTGTGTGTGTGGTCAATTTGCAAACCCTCTTTATTGGAAGGGAGCTATCAGTTTGTTTGTGTAGTAGCATCTGGCATATTTTTATATAGTACTTTGTGTACCTGAGGAAAAAATTAAATTCTGTGTTGTTAAATATTGGTTTTCACCTTGTTTCAGGTGGATTCTATTTTATTAAAGAAAATCAAGTGTACTATAAGTTTACAAAGCTTACTCTTCACTTTAATCTGATGACTACTAATGTTTGCATTTTTTATTAAGAATTAAAACATGATGGGGAAACATCTGTTTTATTAGTTGGACAAAATAAAATTACTAGAAATATTTATTAGGATCTCACTTTTCCTTTACATTAAGGCCTCCTTCAATTCTTTTCTTGCTTCTTGCACTCTACGGTTACTCATTCAAACTTGTTCACAGAAACCTAAAACTTCAAAATTAAAACAAATCAGAAAATTTCTATGAGGAGAACATATGACATATATCTCTCTGGGTTTAAATTACCTCACCCAGAGTCATATTTTATATTGCCATGCAGTTTCCCCCAAAATAATAATTTTATTTATTTATGACTGAATAGTGTTATATTGCGTATATGTACCACAGTTTAATTTTCCATTCATCAGCTGATGAACACCTAGGTTGATCCCACTTCCTAGCTGTTGTGAATAGAGCAGCAATGAACACGGATGAGCAGGTGTCTCTACAATAGACTGCAAAATCCTTTGGGTATACCACCATAGGTGGGACACATGCATACTTTTTTCTTTTTTCTATTTTTTTAGATTTTTGAGTAATCTCCATCCTGATTTCCATAGTCCCTGCAACAGTTTGCCCTTGCTGTGAATACGGCTATCTTTGCCAGCATTATTGTAAATTGAGTTTTTCATGATAGTTTTTCTCTCTGATAATAATAGTTTAAATTTGCATTTTCCTGATGTCTAATGATGGATTTCATTAAAAATTCAAAGTATTTATTAGCCACCTCTGTCTCTTTTGAGAACTCTCTGCTTTCACAGCCCAATTTTTAATGGTTTGTTTATTTTCTTAATGTTTTGTTTACTTAGTACTTCTTATGCTGTAGACATTAATTCTCTGTCAGACGCATAACTGGCAATTATCACTTCATTCTGTAGATAGGTTATGAAAGTAGGGGGAGGCTAGAATACCATGTATGGCAGATTTAAGTGTAGAGGAATTGGTGGAAGGAAGAAGGATGACTTGGGGTAACCTAAGAAATCTACTACTTGGTAAATAAACTAAAAATACATACTTGAAAAAGAGCTTGGGATGGTGGGATTGAAGGGTGAATAGTTTTGCTCCCAGAAATCTTGGGCTTTTAAATGAAATTTCCAGCTCAAGGTTGAGGAAATCTCACTATGAGTTGTTGTCTGAGAGGGTTGCTCTCCCAAAATACAGGCTGTTGCAATTGCTTCTGATTGTCCACTTAAATTATATGGTATGATCCTATTGATGAAAATATCATACACTTGGTTACAGGATACTGAAAAATCTATTTCCCATTTAACCCTGTAATCTACAGGTCCCAATCTACTCCCTTCCCCCCCAACTCCAACCATCCCCTGCAGCATCAGTGGCTCCTGGAGACACAGACTTTCAAGCCTGCATTGATTACACAGAATGTTAAGTGACTGATCTCCCTCCTGGACATCAAAATACCAAGTAATCCAATTTAAAAAAATAGGGTACAGATTCAAACAGAGAATTCTCAAAAGAATCTCAAATGGCCAAAAGACTTCTAGCCATCAGGGAAATCTAAATCAAAGACTCTGAGATACCATCATACACCTGTCAAAATGACTAAGATCAAAAACACTAATGACAGCCTATGTTGGAGAGCATATGGAGTAAGAGGAACACTCCTGCACTGCTAGTGGGAGTGCAAAGATGTACAGCTACTTTGGAAATCAGTATGATGGTTTATCAGAAAATTGGAAATCAATATACCTAAAGCCCCAGTACTAACACCCTTGGGCATACACCCATAGGATGTGTCATCAAACCACAAGGACAATTGCTCAACAATGTTCATAGCAGCATTAATCATAATAGCCAGAATCTATAAACAACCTATATGTCTCTCAATGGAAGAACGAATAAAGAAAATGTGGTATATTTACACAATGGAGTACTACTCCTCTGGAGAAAAAAAAAAGACATCAGGAACTTTGCAGGCAAATGGATGAAACTAGCAAGAAATAATCCTGAGTGAAGTAACCCAGACTCAGAAAGACAAACATGGCATGTACTCACCCATAAGTGGATACTAGATGTAAAGCAAAGGATAACCAGACCACAATCCACATCTCCAGAGAACTAGAACTCCAAGAGGGACGCGTAGATCACCCTGGGAAGGGGAAATAGACGTTATCTTCATGGTAAACTGGGGGTGGGAGATCAGTAAGGAGGAGGGGATGGGGGAATGAGAACATTAGGGATGAGATGGTCATCTTGGAGGAGGGATGAAGTGGGAGAGCAAGGAAAAAGATATCTTCATAGTCTGAGTCATTATAGGGTAGGGAGAAACATAACGCTAGGGAAATTCCCAGAAATTCGTAAGGATGACCCCAGCTAATATCCCTAGCAATAGTGGAGAGGGAGCCTGAACTGACCTTCCCCTGTAATCAGAGTGGTGACCACCATAAAGGTCATAATAGAACCTTCATCCAGTAACTGATGGAATCAGATGCAGAGATCCACACCCAATCACCAGAACAAGCTATGGGAGTCCCGTTAAAAAGGGAGGAGCAAGGAGGCTCAAGATCAAGGCAGGGAAACCCACAGAGACCAGAACTTGTGGAATCTCACAGACTATAGACCGACAACTGGGTGGCCTGCATGAGACCAAACTTGGCCCTCTGCGTGTCATGTGGGCAACAGTTTTGTAGACTTGTCTGTGAGCCCTTGGCAGTGGTATCAGGATCTATCCATAGTGCATGAGCTGGCTTTTTGAAGTCCATTCCATATGTCAGGATGCCTTGCTCAGCCTTGATGTGTGCAGGAGGCAGCAGAGGGTACAGTCTTAGTCCTGCCTCAACTGAATGTGTCAGGCCTTGTTGACTCCCCATGGGAGGCCTTACCTTTTCTGAGGAGTAAATGGGGATGGATTGGGGGTAGGTGGGGGAGGGAGCAGGAGGAAGGGAGAGAGGTCTATTGTTGGCATGTAAAATAAAAATAAATAAATAAAAAGAAAAATAAATCTGTGTGATATCTTGATTGCATTCTGGCAATAAAGTTTGTTTTGAAGCAGAGGGTGGAGTTCACCACCAGCTGATCAAAGTGAATCATAGAGGGTCTGGAAGACTGAGGAAGCAGTAATGCGGGGTTTAGAGAAGATCTGGACCCTTTGGATGGAGGAGCAGAAGAGCTAAGAGGTCAAGGTGGCTGCTCTATTGCTTCTATGACCTTTCAGGTTCAAATCCCCGTATCTGACTCCCGATTTTTTATTGATAAATAATAAGTAGATAAATGCATCAATCTGGTATTGAGCTGGACACTGCTCAATAAGGTCCATAATGAGGTATTATGCAGGCTGCTGGAGGAGAAAACTCATCAACAGTCTTACCTGTGTAGACCTTAAAGTTACAATACCAACCTGCCAGGGAAGATGAGTTCTCTGGTGTAAGAGTTTCATGACAGTTTTGGGTTGTCAACCACTTGCTGATGGAGTGTAAGGCCTATTAGTACATAAACCTGCTGGAAAGTCTTAGGCTAGGGAGGTTATAAGTTCTAGGAGGCCAGCCCACTACTGTCGTTTCTCTAAATGGAATGTTGTCGGTCTGCCTTTGAAACGTTTTTATTTATACCCACAGACTAGTGTTGCTCTCAGCCTCTGGCAGAGTGCCTCTCTTTAGCTGTGGGCGACCGTTAAGTCAAACTTTATATCTGGTCAAAATACTAATAACAAGTGACTGCTGACGGCTCTGCTGTAAGTCAGATGCAAGTATCCCTGCCTCCAAGCCCAAAGAATATCACAAGAGAGGGGCTGGGAAGAATTTAGAGACAGAATTTAGTGCTGTGATCAGGTGACAGGGACCCCCACACTCACTTCTCCCCATTTCTAGGTATCACCAGTTCATGGATTCTTTTGTCAATGTTTTGCAAGCTTAGATCTCAGAATGTTTGTCTGTGTGTCTATTAGTGGCTGCTTGCTATGCTGCACTGATGTGAATCACTATTGTCTTCCTCCTGGAACCAGAACCTGCTCAGTTATATCAGAAACCATCACAATGATTCTTCTAGCATTTGCTAATAATTATCACTTCTTAGAGGCATTTATTGCATCAAATGGATTTTAACATGTTCATTAGCTTGTATTGTGATAGCTAAGCTTTCTGCCATCCCTTTGATGGTCATTTTGGTATGTCATCATTATAACATGGAGGGTTTGGATTATTTGGCTTAACAATATTTTTGAATATTTCTGGATGAGTTTAGCATTTGATTGGCCATATTGAATGAAGCCTGTAGTATTCCTCCAAAAGAATGGGAGATATCCCTCTGTCTTTCTGTCTCTGCCTCTATCTCTCTTTTCCCCCTCCCCCGACTTTTTGAATTCAAATAGGAGCTGATGCAAACAGTGCTTTTGATTCTTGGACTTTGAAATTTAGACTAGGAATATTTTTCGTGACTTCTGTTTAAGAATAGAAGAATTTTATGTCGCTTATAACACATGTGATTGGATAGGCTAGATACATTTCTTATAAAATATCTGCATGCAGTACTGTATCTCTTTCTATATATTTTCCTATTGATTCTTTTTTTCTGGAAAACTTTGAATACCACTTCCCCTTTAAAATGTACCAACTATTTCTAAAGTAGTTTTATTAAATCAGTTGTGAGTTGAAAGAAAGACCTACAACAAGAACACACGCAGAATTACACACACATTCATACATCTGTGCTTTAAGAATTATTTGTGTTATCTGGGTGGCGGCGTATGCTCTTGAACCCACCACTCAGAAGGCAGAGGCAGGCAAATCTCCATTGAGTTTGAGGCCAGTCTGGTCTACAGAGTGAGTTCCAGGACAGTCAATACTATTACACAGAGAAACCCTATCTTGAAAAACAAAAAAACAAACAAACAAAAAATCCCACTCCTGTCTGCTGCTTGTTTCTCTTTGCTCCAAGAATCTAAAGATTAAGTTTTACCAAAAAATCTTTGTCTCTGTTTTATAGAGTCTTATTGCAGTGGAAACAAATGATAGCAAGAAAAATAAAATCTGTAATGCAGATTGCATGGAAAGGGTAGAATGAGGTAAGTATGACCACAGGCTGACTTGTTTGGAGAGACATCAATTTCTTTCAAGGAGACATCTTTGTAAGCCATGTGAAGATAGTCAGGCAACACAGAAATTTATGGGCTGCTCAAATGCCCTTTTTGATCAAGAGAACCTCTACTTCATTGTTCTGCCTATCTTTATGGCCAACATAATATATAAAATTATCATCAATGCATTATATGTAAAATCATGCAATATCATCAAACATCAGCTCGTGTAGCACAAAGTTTAATTGGTCTTGATAATAAAAACCCAGAATTAGATATTAGGGAGTGAAAACTGAAAGATCAGAGAAGCAGTTCCGTCAGCCACTCGAGAGACCTTTTACCTCTACCAAATCCTCAGACTAAAGTGTGATCCTGTCTACTAATCCTCAAACTGCATTCTCAGACTGCTGCATCAGACTGCACTGAGCTCCTGTCACCTCTCGCCTTGTATTCCTCTCTCTGCTCAGCCATATCACCCTTGTTTCCACCTCCCTAGTGCTGGAATCACCTTTGTGTGAGGTCTGTTTCTCTTTTAGACTGGATCAGTTTCATGTAGCCTTGGGTTGACCTGAACTCACATAGATCTATCTGCCTGTCTCCCGAGTCCTGGGATTAAAGGTGTGTGCCACCACTGCCTGGCCTCCAGTGACTTAACTCTGCACTTTGATCTTCAGGCAAGCTTTATTGGTTAAAACACAAACAAAATATCATCACATGCTGGAATGACTGATGTTGAAATAATCAAAAAGCATCCAAAGCAAGGGAGCAATGGGAGTGTTCCCAAATGTCTAGTGGGCGTGTCATCTACGAAAAACACAATAGAAAGGGTGGTGGTCACACCTACCAAAGAGAAGTTAGGCCTGAAGTTTCAGTTATCAGAATGTGTTCAAGTATCCCCTTATCGTGTATCCTAATATTCATAGGCATTGCTAATACTTTCAAGTAGATGCTCATATTAGACAACCCAAATACCCCCATAGTGAAATTAAGGAATTATTCCTAATAAAGTCACTTCATTGAATAATTCAATTGCAGCATTAAAAGTCAGCTGGCTTTCACTAAACATCACAATGCTAGTAAATCTTATAAACATAACATTGTTCAAAAGAAACTTTACTGTTTGCACTACATAAATTCAATAATAGCTAATATTAAACTTTTTATATTTATGGATCAGACCCGACCAGTGAAAGAAAGGAAGTAATTGCCACATAATTCAGAATACTGAATACAAATATATTTAAGGAGAAAGAACTCTGTAGAGAAAATGAACAGAAGATTTATTGCTCACTGTAATATTTTATTTATTAATCTTGATGACTGGTATATGGGTATCTTTTTTTCTTGACCATTGGCTAATTAATGTTTTATATATTTTGTATGTGTGATTTTTAAAGACACAAAATACTTTCAGCAACTAGTTAAGGACTCATTGTTCTTTATTCTTTGCTTGTGTTTGTAACACGCAAAAGAGTTATTCTTACAATCACAAGTTGCACAGTTTTTAAGGAGGCTGAGGTGTTACAAGGTTGAATGTTGCAGTGTGAAGTTTCAGAATGTTGTTCTGTGTGCATATGGCCCCTTGTAGTCAAAGAATTTGGGAAGTATGCCTTTGAGCTGGGTTATTAATAATAATAGGTTTTATAATTACACGGCTTTTCCTGATTCTGTATTTACAGAAAACCTTAAGAATTGTGTAAATTAAAGATTAAAAATAATCCGCAATTCCCTCTCTGAGAGTTAACAAAGAAAAAAATTCTCTGCTGAATTTTATTATAGATTTATAATTTGTTTGTCTATCAATTACTGACTGACAAGCCAATAACTTCTCTTATGACAAACAGATGATTGAGGAAAAAAGCCCCAGCTAACTGAACGTTTGCGTACTCTGTTGGAGCAGGCAGGCAGAGTGAGCTGTTAACACTTAGGTGAAAATATAACAAATTTAATAACCAGAAGATTAATTGTTGAGAATTACAAATAATAGCTACTCAGCAAATGTTCAATACCTCGAGTAATCAAAGAAACTGCATATACTTGCAAATCAAAACTACATGAGAAATCTGCTTCATCTCAATCAGAACGGAAAACAAAAAGCAACAAATGAAGTGTGAAAATCTGGCTGTGAAATTTGTCACCTCCATGAGGGCCACGTATGGTTGATTGAGCTCATCAGATTGGTTGTGCAGGTGGTTTTTTCCTCTCCAAACACTCCATGTTCCTTCCTTCCAAGCTGCACACATTTAGAGGATGACCTTCCAGATAAAAGAGGACCAGTCTGTAATCAAGGGTATATAAGCAGCTGAACTCCCCTGCTAGAAATTCTATACCACCTTGCAAGGTCTGTTTGTAGAAGAACCAGGGTAGCCTTCAAGATACTGGATACATCCAAACCAAGAACTGCATGTAGCAGTCTGCTTTTCATTTGGGGAAAAATTTTTGATGAGTATGCAGGAACTCTTATTTCCTGTTGATGGGAATGGAACAGCTTTGCTGTTGAGAAAATCAGGATGGTAATGCCTACAAAAAGATACCTGCATAACCCGCTTATTGCAACATTCTTCACAATTGCCTCATTATATAGGCAGTGAAGAAAATGCAATATATAAACACAATGGGTTGTTATCATTTAATTTTAAAGGATGAAGGGCTGGAGAGACACCCATCAGTTCAGATTATCTGTTACTCTTTTAAAAAAACTATTTGTTTATTTATGTATGTAGTGTTTATTTATGTATATATGTATGTATGCCTGTATGACAAAAGAGGGCACCAGATCTCATTACAGATTGTTGTGAGCCATCATGTGGTTGCTGGGAATTGAACTCAGGATCTCTGGATGAGCAGCAGTGCTCTTAACCTCTGAGCCATCTCTCCAGCCCCTCACCTGCTACTCTTGCAGATGACCTATGTTTCGTTTCCAGCATCCATATCAGATGGCTTGCAACCACCTGTAACTGCAGTTTAATAGAAACTAACATCCTTTTCAGGACACATATGATGTGTGTGGTACGCATGCATACATTCCCACACGCACACATACACATAAAACTGGCACACAAATAAGTCTTTTTCCAATATAATATTATTATTGATTGGGAATTTCACAAAATGTACATTAATAACACTTGCTTCACATTCCTCCCAGGTCGACCCTCCCACCCTTGTGTCCTCCCCACAAAAACAGAAAAAAAATAAACCTAGAACATTTGTGTTGCCTACATACTCATTGAAGCATAGTCAAATTCCCAGTGGCCAGCCCCTTAAAGATAACTGAGTTCTTCCTCACCCCAGTCCTTCAAGAAGCCATTAACTGTGAGGAACTACACTTCAGCATCCCTAATCACAGATTTTAAGAACTCTCTTCAGTGACTTCCTGTCTAAAACGCTTCTTTTGAGGGGTAGAGGTGGGGAAGAGGTGGTCACAGAAGCCTTCTATGTCTCTCATTTTCAACTCTTGAGTTTGCAATCATCAATACCACTACAAAAGAAGCTTCCTTTCTCATAATGCCAGCAGCAGCATGGATTGCGGTCTTTCAAGTGATTTCCTGTGGCATCATGGACCATGGACCTCAACATGGTCCCCAGATGCAGCACCAACAATGGACATCAACATGAACTTTAATGGCAGCATCAACCACAAACACAAACATGGCCCTCTGTGGAAAAATATGTGAAATTAGACTGGAGAGGTAGGTCAATAACTAAGAGCACTGGCTGCTCTCACAGAGGGTCCGGGTTGCAGTCTGGGTACTTATGTGGGTGCTCACAACCATTTCTAACTTCTGATCCAGTGCCCTCTTCTTGCCTCTGTGGGTACCATACATGCAAGTGGTACACAGACATGCATGAAGACAAAACACCCATCCTCCTAACATTTTGAAAATATTTAAGAGGATGGAATTCTGTTATTTGCAGAAAAAAATCAATGGAACTAAAGATAGTGATGTTAAGTGAAATAAGGCAGGCTTTAAAATCTGTATGTTGTATCCAGCATGGGTGGTATCTAGAGAAAAATAGAAGACATGGAAATAAGGAGGGATGAACTATTTGAAAAGAGGGAGATCAGCAGGAGCATTGAACAAGACTAGAAAATGTGTAGACAGGATCAAAATCATAAATATTACATAAAATTCCGATTACTTTGTCAATTAACATATGCTATTTAAGAAGGAAACTCGAATAAGAGTTAAAGAAGTGCTGTATCTTGATGGTGATGGTGGGAGTTTTTCCTTCACTAGAGTGTTCAGGAGAGTCGTTCTAAATAATGAGAATTTAATGATAAGGAAACTGCTGTGGAAAATTCTGGAGAGTAACTGAGAGGGACAGCGGGTATAACACCTGCGAAAGCGGTGGCTTGTGACACCTTGACCTGTCACTTGACATACTGTTTCTTACAGGGATTCTGGAATCCGTTTCCAGACTTGACAGGTCCTTCCGCTGTCTACATTTCCATCGAGTTGCAATGGCCTTACAGTGCAGCTTGGTGACGGAACACCCAGAACCTTTCTCCTAAGCAATCTTCTTCAACATTCTCCCAAGAAAGCAGGGAGGAAGTTTTGGTGAGCAAATTTCTTCAGAGGGGAATTGTCAATATCTATGAACATGTCAAAAGACCAGCATCTGGGTTGGATACAGGATAGGCACATGTCTTGTGTGTTTTCCAGCAAGTCTTTAGAGAAAATACCCCAAGTTTTGTAAATAGAATGAAATATTATAGTGAATGTTTAAAATTAAAAAAGAACAGAAAATTAACACACAGCTTCCCTCTGTATCTTTTATGTTATTCACTACTTATATGAGAAATAATTCAATTATATTTTCAATAGCAGTAATAGATTGATAATAAAAATATTTTAAATATCATTTATGGGGAAGAAGAAGATAATTCAGACTTTCTGGTATGACTGATTCAAAATCATTTTTATTGCTGTGTCTGCATCAATTCTATTGATAATTTGTTATAATTTGTTAATTATGAAAAGGCTTCTACACTTTAATTGTAAGAGTCCATGAAACTATTTTACATGTACTTATTTATTTAGCGGCAGAGTCTCAACTGTGTAGTCCTAAGTGTCTTGGAACATGTAATGTAGACCAGTCTTGCCTTGAACTCACAGAGGTTCACCTGCCTCTAACACCCCAAGGCTCTTAAATAGTCTGAATGGCAGGCTTCAAGGCTCTATGTGTTAACATTCTTATTGCAGTTTATTGCATTCCAGCACAGTATTTCACATAAAATTACCAAACTTCCATGCTCCTGACTTTAACATGAAGGGCCGGCTTGTTGGGATTTCTGTCCCACCCAGTACCCCACAGCTGGCATGTCCCAAAGAAAGTCACACAGAGATCTCTATAAGTTATAAAGCTGATTGGCCCATTAGGTCAGGCTACTTAT